>JAUTDX010001641.1:0-92636 GCA_030844895.1 Ambrosia x helenae | reverse complement strand
TGATTTTAACCAATCCTGCAGTGTCACATCACTTTACTGAAACATTTTTTTGGAAGCAGCACTCAACTGATTCACTTCACTGAAATCTTATCTTTTAGTTTATGTTTTAAAGAAACATTAATTAAACATATTATTAAATTGTAAAAAGTCAGTCCCGTATAACTTATGACGGCATTTCAAAAAAATGTAACATTTGCGCAACATCCTTTCAGACATACATAAATACTATCGTATTCGTCTGGAGGATTACCGGTTGCAAGTTGTTTCACTGTTAAAGATACTTTTTTGTATGGGCGTAAAACTCTTTTTAAACCGACCGTCCACGCCCTTTCTGAACCATTCGAAGTTTGCTTCAACATCTGCTACAATTTTTAGAAATAGACGTCTCGACTTGCGATACCTTAGTTTAAACTGTGCGTCGGTGTATTTTGGTACGTCGGCAAAATAGTCATCTATTAACCGAGTATTTCCTCCCTCACGATCACGTGGCACGTATCAGTTTTTAGATGTTGTTGTGTCTTCCTCTGCAGCTCGCTTGCCAAGATCTATGAAACTCTAGGCTACTATCGTTTGATGGTAAAATCGAGTGCACTTCGAGCGGGGGAATGATAACTTGATCATCTCGACGTCAATGTCATTCATTTTTTTAAAAGTATGGAGATAATTTCTATTATTTTTTATACTAAAACGTGGGATTGTTTTTGTGCTTATAGAAGAACCTTGATAAAAACGGTCACAAAATATGACCGTTTGAAAACACAAATTAAATTCAATGGTCAAAATGGAATTAAAAAACATAAAAATTCGACTGTTGCATTTAATATACCAAGTTACCAGCCCGTTAGATAGAACCAGAAAACAGTTCACGGGACCCCTACCAGCACTGGTAGCGGCGATGTTACCGTGCTGATAATAGGGTACCCGTGACTTTTTCTGGTGGCGCCCCGTCCCCTTATAAATGGAGTGCAACCCGAGTCTTTATTTGAAGTTTTAGGAGTATAATACAAGCAGAAGTATTATCTTTCTTGAAGAATAAACCTCGCATACTCAAAATTTGTCCGATCCTTCACATATCATATATATGAAAAAAGAAAGAGTTTTAAGGCATCTCAAAAATACCGTTTACCGAGAACGAATATGAAAAGAACGTTTGGTGTCTTCAAGCAACATTAGCACATAGTGTGAAACACGATATGAGCATGGTCACTAAAAAACAACTAACCCTATGTATGTGTGCATCATATTAAATAAAATGGATTTTTAAAGATGAAGGTCAGATAATTTGTCACTATGATGAAGACGACATTAATAAGGATCTTCAAGAAATTGATGATTCCCAATATAGGCTGTAATTGCTTAGTATCATAACAATTAAAACATAATTATTCTCTTTGTTATAGTTTACAACCCTAAATATAATTACTCCTACTTATACGAAGGATCATCAATAACTTATACTCATTGATGATGGCCTGACTTTACCATATTGGGCATTTTTAGCTAAACAATTAGAATGCTTCTTTGCAACAACACTTCATGTTTACAGAATATATATTCTTTATATGTTAGAAAAAAAAATATAAAAACACAATAGCACCTCCTAGTCATATATACCCTCCCTATATATACCTCCAAATTAATCAACAAATAGCACTCATTCCTTTACATTGCCGGATAATTAAGGTTTCTTAATTCTCTTGCAACCTTCAAGATGGTGGCCTTTTCCTATGTAGGAAAGAAACTAGAACAACTTTGTAGTTGTTTACTAAGTTCTTTTAGATTCTTGTGGTTCCTAATCATTTACTTCTTCCATTATGTTGTGCGTCGTATGAACCCATATTCTATTGAGCTATTCTATTTTCTCTTTGTTTCGTGTGTCGGGTTTCTTATCCTCAATGCAACCGATCCAAGAATCACCACATTTACCCCCTAGAAAGCTAGATCTATTCTTCACCTCCGTTTCGGCAACTACTGTTTCTAGTATGTCCGTTGTTGAAATGGAGGTCTTCTCTAACTTCCAACTCATCATAATGACAATATTGATGTTCATAGGGGGTGAGGTTTTCACTTCTATGGTTGGACTCCTTGTGCGTAGTTTATGGCGTCGTGGTTCTATAAAAGAGGGCGGTAGGTGAACGATTCCATGAGTGATCTTGGTATCCCACCAAACTTCATGACCAACTTGAATTAGGCACCATAGCTAAACCCTGAATTTGAGAGCTCTAAATCAGATATTTTTGAGTTAGGTTATGAATCAGAACATGTGGCTGATATGGATGACTTGAAGTACAATCCATAAAGTTTTTGGGCCTTTTAGTCTTAGGTTATTTATTGTTTGTCCAAACCTTAGGTGTTTTTTCAGTTTTTGTGTACCTAAAGGTCATCTCTAGTGCCAAAAATGTACTCAAACAAAAGGGTCTAAACACATTCACTTTCTCCCTCTTTACAATAGTTTCCACCTTTGCTAGTTGTGGTTTTGTTCCCACCAATGAGAACATGATGGTGTTCAACAAGAATTCTGGCCTATTATTACTTCTAATCCCTCAAGTTCTTCTAGGTAACACTTTGTTCCCTTCAGCTTTGAGATTTTCTGTTTGGAGCATTGGAAAATTCAAAAAGAAAGATGAAACTAGTTACCTCTTGAACAATGCTAAAGAAATCAAGTTCCATCATTTTCTTTCTCACCTTCACTCATCTTTTCTTGTCGTTACGGTGTTGGTGTTTATCCTCGTACAATTCATATTGTTTGCTTCGATGGAATGGAGCGCTGATGCTTTAACGGGCATGAACAATTATCAAAAATTCGTTGGTGTTATGTTTCAGACCATCAATACTAGGCATACGGGTGAAACCATTATTGATATCTCCACCGTCGCTGCGGCCTCATTGGTGTTGATCGTGGTCATGATGTTAGTTTCTCTACTTTATTCTCTATATTAATTAAAACATATATTGATGACGTAATTTATCAATCAATTTCAACCAAATCATGAGCATTAAAATAAAGGTGCAATTGTGAAGATTCACACAATCACATGGTTGCACGTACCTTCCCTCTTTATGACTATGTTAGTTTGTTATCTGAACATATATAAATATACGTTTTGTGTTAAATTAAAACTAAACTGAAAATTAATCTAGAATATCTTGAAGTCAAAGTTGAATTATTACTCTAAGATTACATATATAAAAATCTTAATCATAGGCTAGGTTAATATTTTTTTAAACGAAATTATTTCCTAGGACATGCCGTATGTTAATTAGTTATAATTTTAATATTCGTGACGAGGTGTTAGTTAGAATAAACGAGTCGGTTATACTTTTATTCATTAAATAACTAATAATGAGTACAAACTAATTTTGAAAAATTCATTGAAAATGGGTGATTTAAGAACGACTCAAATTATGCTATGAAACTTCACTTTCACCCGCAAAAAGTACATAATTATTTTGAATACTATTACACTCTTACTTTTTTGAAATATTTTATTATTTTTTTTATTTTTATTCAAATTATATTGGAATTCTTTAATATAACTAGGTGTCTTCGACTCGTAGGTTTTACATCTAACCATTTATGTTAAAGATAGGGGAATTGGAATTAGATAATTCTAACTTTATCGGGTTGGAAGACATTAATCCTAACTTGAAAATTGAAATCTAACAGACATAACTTGTCCTGGTTTTTATTTCACTGGATCAAAACTAACTCGGTTTAACCCAGTTAATTTTTTGTCTACGTGGCATGCCACTTCCGTGCCAACTAAGACATTTTTACACGTTATCTACCACATGATATGCCACGTAGGTAGAAAAGTTTTGATCCAGTTAAATAAAAACCAAGACAAGTTAGACATGTTAGAATCCAATTTTCAAGTTGGGATTATTATCTTCCAACCCAACAAAGCTGAGATTATTTAATTCCAATTCCCCTTAAAAATAAAATTAAATGCATCAAATCATTACTATATAATTTCACAGAATTTATGTAACATTTTTACTATAGTAAATAATAATTCTAAGCATACATAGTATTTGAAAATGCAGGTTAAAGATCATGCTCAGTGAAACTCATTAAATCTGTCGGATCTATTTTCTAACCCAATTTATATATGGGAAATGATATATATCTTTGTAGTAATATTCTTCAAATATCACATGGTATGGATCCATGAGATCTGGCAAAAAAATAAATAAATAAATAAGAACTTTAAATTCACATAATCAATCCTCACATTTTGTATATTTAATTTTATCTGGCATGTATTGCATATTTGCATGTTTGCTTGTTAATGTATCACATTTTGTATATTTTGTAGCATTATGCTACATAATATAGTTCTACTATGTCTATTGAATTAGGCTACATCAAAAGGTTAGTTTAAAAATCTAAATTCCAATTAAATAAATTACTATTTTGTTAAAAGATTCTTTACCATGAATATATAATTACAACTCATATCAGTTTCAAAATTCATTTATATTTAGATTATTTCAAAAGTTTAACAAAACATTCTAATTGTCCAGTAGGGAGAAGTTGTTAAATCCTGCTTAGCATGCACAATTTGCAATTACTTCTTATAATAGTTGCCATAATCTGACTTTGCTTTAGTAGTAGGTCCCTTAGAAATCACTTGCATTTGTCAATATCATTGGGCTAAAACCGAATTATTAACAAATGATAAAAACGAACGTATATAACTAAGTATATATGCATTTGGCCTAACCAATAAATTTGAAATGGTCTCAACACAGGTACCTTCCTCCATATACCTCATATTTGCCATTATCGGCGAAAAAAAGTGGCAAAACATATAGCGACCAACGAAAGAAGAAAAGCAAAAAAGTTTTGTTGGATAATATCATATTCTCACAACTCTCTTATCTCGTCATTTTCATCATCCTCATTTGCATAACGGAAAGGAGAAATATCAAAGATGATCCCTTAATTTCAGCGTCCTAAATATAGTGATTGAAGTCATAAGGTAACCCTAATACTCATTCTATATGATGTATGTATATGTATCGTATATAAATTGGACATACATACACATTATGCATCCTTATTTATAAATCCTATGTACAACGCAATATGTAACATAATTGCACAATGGAAGGTGAATGGTTGGTGTGTAATTCAAGTGGCACCTCTAGTTAGTTGACACAAAGAATTAAAAAACTGAATTAATGAATGGCAATGCAATTGTTTTCGCATTTTAATTATGTAATCAGATTACAAATACATTGATACTTTTGTTTGTGCAACTGTCTAATCACTAAAATTATGTAATCATACATATATTTCTCTTGCTAATCACTAAAACTATCAACTTAGAGTTTGTGAATTTGAACTAATTGCAGTGCTTATGGTAACGTGGGGTTCACCACCGGTTACAGTTGTGGTCGTCAGCTTAAACCAGACGGCATTTGTGAAAACAAATGGTATGGTTTCGCGGGAAAATGGAGCGACTCAGGAAAACTAATTTTAATCATAGTGATGTTTTTTGGTAGGCTAAAGAAATATAACATGAATGGAGGCAAAGCATGGAAGCTCTTGTAAATATGCATTTTTTTCCATGCCCTCTAAAGATGCATAATATATATATATATATATATGGTTTCTTGGTGTCAAGCATCTACACAAAGAAAAGAAACTTGCTTGATGGTTAATATGTATTGTTTAAGTAACCAATTGAGCTCATGTTTTCACTTTTTGTTCAAGTATTTGTCTATGATATATGTTTTACTTTCTTAATACATTATTAAGTTGTAAAGTGTAAACTATATATTGTTGATTTAATATATATGAATGCTAATGTTATGTATATGGTATTTCATTTATAAGCCATATATTTTGATATTATTAAAACCATGCACAATCTAGCAAACTGTTGGTGGAATATGATCGTGTGGCAACACTGATGGCATGATGATACTCCAGTGTTCCGTGAGTGATTCCAATTTGTTGGCCGTTCAAAAAAAAAAAAAGAATAGGTTTAGAGCAAGCAGACATTAATGGATGATGCCAATTCGACCCAACTGAGATTGATCCTTTAACTTCTAGTGTTAATGTTGGAAAGTTAGTGCTAAATTCTGGACACAAATAATTACGATTAGTTAATAATCATATGTAGAATTAGCAACTATTGGGATTCTTGATGTAAATTTGACTTGATGTAATCGTTTTGTGGTGCCGAGTGACCGGGTCTATGTCTCTTGGAGACATAGGGTCATGCCGGTTGTGTTTTAATAAAAGTTTACTTATAAAAAAAGGTAGTCTTCTTGATAAGAGCTTCACATTGAGTTCAGAAATGGTAAGAAAGAGCAAAGGTGAATGCAAAACTCATGCTCAAAATGATGTGCTTGACTTGAAAGTCTCGTGAAAAATTAATTGAGGATTTTTCTTACATAGGCGGTTAATATCCCCTTGAAATGGTAAAATTTTTTTTGATCTTTTAGTTTTTTTTTTAACTGAATTAGGCAACATAGCATAAAGGGAAAATTACATAAGGATAGTAGGTAGGCGGCCAACAAGCTGCGCTGTCACCCCTTTCTGAATCGAAAATCTCAATCTGCTAAAAATAAACCCCCGCCCTTGAGGGGTGGAAAACTTGTTGTGCACTACTCGCTGAACCCGAACCAAAAACCGCACCGCTTTCGGTGCCAAGGAGCGAACGTGTCGAAGGCCAGGGGAACGAAAACATGTTGATTATCCTCACATGTTGTAGCGTGCTTTTCCACTTTCTTGAATTCAGCTCTCATGACAGCTTGCCCGACCACAAACCCACTATCTCGAAATCCAACTAGGGGGGACACCCCGTTAAGATCAACACACGCATGTTTCTCACCTTCCCAACCAAAAACTAAGACATCTGCTGGGCGCAAGGTGGACCTCCCCTCCGTGGGGTCTGTGAGAAAATTAGTTGTTTCCCCTTTTCTTGGGGAGATCCCCGCTCTTCTAAGGATGTCTGCCAATGTATCCCAGACAAAAATTGTGCCAATATTTAAACCCTGGCAATTCCTTACAATGTAACGCATGCTCCCCATACTTATCAAGGCATGTTGTGCGACATACCGGGCAATTTTCATCATCGGGGAAAATGGGTATCATCAGCCGGTATTTAAGGATTGCTCTGTACTCTACTGCCGACATTCCTTGCCCCAAGCCTTCGATAGGTAACGCGGTAAGGAAGTCCTAGGCGTGAATTTCAAACGGTTTCCCTCATATTTTAAAGTTTGAATTTCAAACTTCCCCCCCCCCCCCAAACGGTCATATTTGTAACCCTATAAATACAACACCTCCTCCCAATTCTCAGTCACACCTTTTCCTCCTCCTCCTCAAAACAATGAATAATATGGGCGGTTTTGCACCAAGAGTTGTCGGACCGTCTAATGTCCGACAGTACTCTCGTCGGGTCCGGGGACGGGGCCGGCCCTGGAGACTACCATTCACCTCCTCTCCTCCTCCTCCTGCTGCTACACAACCTCCTAATCCTCCTCCTCCTCCTCCACAACATTTGTTCTATCCTCCTCCTCCTCCTGCTGCTGCACCACCAACCTTCACTCCTCCTGCTGCTTCTGCACAACCAACATTTCCTCCTCCTAAAGCCGATGATGACTTCACGGATGAGGAATGGGTCTGGGCCATGGATTATGCCATGGCTGTTAGAGAAATGGACCACTAATGTTGTCGGCCCCCACCCCCCGGACTGCTGCTACTATCCCCACCCCCCACCACCAGACTACCTCCACCCCCACCACCAGACTACCCCCACCCCCCACCACCAGACTATCCCCACCCCCTACCACCAGACTACCCCACCCGTCAACGAGGGGAGCCAACTGAGGAGGACTTGGAAGCCCTCAGGGAAATTGAGGAGGAGGAACGCCTCTGGAGCCGACCTACCCCTCCTCGTGAGTACTGCTGGATCCCCTCGGATGCGAGATCCGATGGTCGGGATAGCTCACGTTCCGTGGACCCCGAGTACTACACACTCGAGGACTGGGACAACTACTCTCCATAGTGGAGAAAATTAGGATTAAATAAGTAATTTAGGAATATGTAATGTTTAAATAAGTAATTTAGGAAGTGTGTTTTAATATTAGTTGTAACTTTTTTAATGTAATGTAATGGTTTGAATTTTAAATATTATGTAATCTGTTTACATAAACTAACATGAAACACAAAAACTAGTTGTAACATTCAAACCTTAAACACTAAAACATTAAACATTACAAATAAAACACTAACATAAAACATAATATTAAACATTACACATTATTAAAACACTAAAACCTTAAACATTAAACAAAATAAAAACGCATCATAGATCAGGACAAAAGATTGGTGATGTTGAAGTCGCTGTCGTAGTGTTGACGATAAGCGTCGTGTGTTAGTTGAATTGCCATCTGTTCGCTAACGCCAGGGTGTGCCTGCATCGTTGTTTCTGACTGTGTGCCATCTCCTACAGTTATTTTGTATGGCAGACCACTTATTGTGAATTTGATCGACAGTACGGTTGTTCGTTTCGGTAATTCGGTTGAACTCCTCTAATACATTGCGCCAAAAATGCTCCCTATCGTTTTGCGAATTCTCCTTGGTGTTGATCCACGCCCTCACCAACTCGAGTTGATCTTGGTTAGTCCATGCTGCCATTGGTTTGGTTTTGGGTTTGTATTTGGTTTTGTTTGGTAGAAAAAGTGTATGTGTTTGTGTTGTTGGTGTGTGTTGTTTGTGTATATATATATAGAGAGAGTTTGTTTAAAAAAAAAATATTAAAGAAACAACCGTTTGACAACGGTCACTTCACAATCCCAATACAAACTCAATCCAAAACGCCCGTTATGCACAAAACGTCATCACCCTAAAACGCCTTATAGCGCCCCGCGGGGCGGTGTTGGGGGGTGCTATAGGGTGTTATACCGCCTGATAACGTGCCACCACACTTGTTATGTGGTGAAATGGTGATCAAGAACTAAAGAGTGAAAGATAGAGAAAGGAGGAAGAAACACAAAGAAGAAGAGAATAATCTCACAAAATCAATCACTAATCTTATTCAAGTCCATCTAACAGTATTTAACCCCCTCACTACTTGTTTACAATTTACAATATTAGTCCTTATACTATGAGATATTAACATACTAGACCCTAGACTATTTACTACATATCAATACTCCTCCCATAAAAGATTCTTGACCTCAAGAATCATGAGTCAAAATTTCTCACTTTGAATGAACTAGACCATGGTGATAGATGCTACCCTCTGCTGAATGTAAACAGAAACCTTGACCAAACATCAACATAAATCTTGAAGTCACCCTCAACGTTAACCTTTTAGAATTCCTTAACCATTGTTTGACACCCATCACTCTAAGCATATCCCAACTCCAAATGCAATTGTACCAGTTTAGCATAACCCAAAATTCTGAATTAATAACATCATCCATGATCAGCAGCATACTTTTACTAACATTCAACCACACCAACCAATTAAAAATACTCAATGTCCTCTTAGTTAAATTTCCTTGAAATAGAATTAGAATAGTAAATGCAACTCCATTTCCCATCTTTACTTCAAGTTCCTCATATAGAAATGGAAAAAACTTTGTATTGAAATCTAATTTGGATTTCCATTTGTGCCACATGTACAGCTTTGCCTTTATTTTGAAAAGATTTTTGCTTGTTACCTCATGAAGGAACACAAGACCTAATTCCACTTTTATTATCTTTTGGTCAGCCACATTAAATTTGACATTCAGATCCATCATTTTCAGTTCATTCCGTTGCTCAGATTCACATCTTTCATTTTCAATATAAAAAACAAGTACATGAACTGACCCCTCCAAATAGCTTGAGCTGTACAACCATTTGTTAATTCCATGGTGATTTCCTCGTGGATTAAAGACTATATTCTTTTCACCACTTATGTTCGAAGTGTTAGCAAGAAGGTGGATAGTTCGTCCGGATTCAGTTCCTTTAATTGTGCTCTCCATCATCAATTTTGCACGATAATCACCAAAATCTACTTCATCAAGATGGACCAACTCTTTTGTTGATTTCATTTCTGGTTTCTCTCGATCCTTGTTTGATGAACAGAGAACCAAGGGAACAGATTCCATAATCATTATTTCTTGATGACCCATTACCATTTCAACCCTTAAATCCTGATTTAAAGTATCGGTTTCATGTGCATCATTACAAAGTTTGACATGAACCTGGTTATTTTTCTTCTCTTTTCCAATTTTTCTTAAACCCTTATCATTAAATGATTCTTGATCAGTATGTTCTTGAATCTCATCACCCAAGGTTTCAGATTCATCAATTGTTTGAATATCAATTTCATTACATTCATAATTTGCACTAGGAACTTCACCCCAAAGATTAACATGTTTATTTGCCCTTTCGTAAGCCTCCTCTAGTGATTTTGGTTCAAACAACTTAACCCACAAACCAATTCTAGGTTTGAGACCCCTCATGAATAAACTTGTAGCGCAATCCTCACTTAAAAGCACTTTAGTAAGAAGGAAATCAAACGAATTACAATAACTTTGAAATGAACCTGTTTGTTGTATGTTTCTGATTTCTTCCATGGAAGATGCAGAATTAAGAATTCCTGTTTCTTGATTCTTGGTGTTGAACAAGCTCGGACTTCGTTTTCCCCAATTCGGTGATCCCATCCATTCATCATAACTTCTTAAACCCCTCCAACGTTCATATTCGGTTGGTGGTTTTGAGTAATCTGGCTTGTAACCACAGAAGTGAACCCTACCATCAAATTTTATTCCTCCACAAGAACACCTACTAGTTCCACAAACATGAACCCTATTCTCCCATATCAATCCTCCACACGAACACAAGAATACCATTGTTATCTGATTTGTATTTGATCGTGAAGTATTATTATTATTATAAATCTGTAATGCATTGAGAAGTGATAGTAATATTATTACTATTATTATTATGTGTAAGAATCAGGTTAAGAAAAAAAAGACATAGCATAAGAACAATTGATCAAGGAATTGATCAATCGATGAACAAAAAGAAGTTGAAGAAAGAAGATAACGATTTTGAAAAAATGGAAGGCTGGACTAGAACTGTTATTATTATTATTTGTTGTTGTTGTAACCCTAACCCAAGGTCAGAGGAAAGAGCTCTGATACCATTGTTATGTGGTGAAATGGTGATCAAGAACTAAAGAGTGAAAGATAGAGAAAGGAGGAAGAAACACAAAGAAGAAGAGAATAATCTCACAAAATCAATCACTAATCTTATTCAAGTCCATCTAACATTATTTAACCCCCTCACTACTTGTTTACAATTTACAATATTAGTCCTTATACTATGAGATATTAACATACTAGACCTTATATATCAACACTCGATTATAATCGCAAGTTTGTGCCTATGTTGCATATTTTACCCCAATATCCCTCCCAATTATAATCGCAAGTTTGTGCCTTTACAAGGTTCAATTTTGATTCTTGCTGTCCAATTATCTCACAAACCCTAATCCCCAAATAGCAAGAACAAGAGAGACTGCTGACCTTGCAGAAAAAAACCCATCTCGTAAACCAGATAAAGTTGCTAAATTTCAGGTATCTTGCTGATTCTTACCTCTAATTTATTATTATTATTTTAATTTATCCAACACTTTTGTAACCCAAAAATAATTTGAACCTGTTATGTATGCAGATATGGAAGCTATCTCAGTTGTATCTGTTACTCACCCTCTTGACAATAAATTGATTGGTTTAAAGGTGGTATGCACTCAAAAGAACTCACACAATACAGGCTCTGCTAGAAAGGTAAGCAGTTTTATTTATTTATTTATTAATTTTTTTTTCTAATGTTATTTTGTATAATAAAGGTAAATTATAGTTATGCCTATATGATTTTGTATGATGTTTTATATATGTTATGTTTTAGTTCTCTTTTTTTATCTTTTGTTTTGGAGCCAGGGGTCTCTCTGTCTCTCTATCTTAAGGGGTAGGGTAAGGTTTGCCTACATTCTACACTCCTGAGGGCTTAGACTTTGGTTTTAAAAAGCGCTAGGCGCACAAAAGCGACGAGGTCTAACCGCAAAGCGCAAAAAGCATGGGATTTTCGTACCCGAAGCGCACACTAATTGTATAATTTTTTTATATATCCCATATATATTCCATGAGTTTTTAGCTCCATTTACCCAAAATATGGCTATAAATAAGGTTTTTGTGTGATTTTACGTATATGTACAAGCCAAAAACACCAAGGTACAACATTTTTATGCATAAAAAATACCCTGCCTGTGTAAGTGAGGCGTGCGCCTCAGGTGAAAAGCGACTGAAATTTCGACAAAAAAGCGTCTGAGGCGCGCGCCTTTGGGAAAAAGGATAGGCGCAAAGCCCCAGGGCGCCCTAGGCTGCGCCGAGGCACGCTTTTTAAAACCCAGGCTCAGACCCTACCAATAGCTTTGCTATTTGTGGGATTTACTTGGGATGGTTGTAAAGGATTGTGTAGCTTTGCTATGTGAACACGACCGGTGGTAGGATCAAAACACCGGTAACCTCGGAAATCCGGGGGATAACCGAGGAAGATACACCGAAGGGCTCGGGGATGAAGTTTGTGTGGAGTGGTGGCTGAGGTATTGGGGTAGCACGCACACCCGAACACGCGAAGATGAGAGTAGTCCGGGTGGCGCAGGTAAAGGGCAAAGGTGGGGGTGTAGTAGTTTAGGCGTTTGGTTGGAAGGATGTTGTGTAAGTAGGCCGCGGTGTGTAACGCTTCCACCCAGAATGAAGGTGGAAGGTTAGCATGAATGAGTAGGGCACGAATCACATCGTTGATCCGGCGAATCATGCGTTCGGCACGGCCATTTTGAGGCGATGTTTGGGGGCAAGAAAAACGAAACAGAAGGCCATGGTGGGAGGCAAAGCTTTTAAATGCATGGTTATCGAATTCGCCACCAAGGTCACATTGAAACGTTTTAATTTTTCTGTTAAATTGTGTTTGGATGAGTTGGTGAAATTTGGAAAAAGTTGGGAAGGTTTCAGATTTGTATTTAAGTGGGTAAACCCAAACGAAGTTGGAAAAATTGTCAATTAACACCATATAATATTTATACCCGGACTTACTAGTGACGGGAGAAGTCCAAAGGTCACAGTGTATTATGTCAAAAGGCGCAAACGTAAAAGAATTTGAATCATAAAATGGCAAACGTTTACTATTAGCAAGTTGACAAGAATGACAAAGTTTAGACACATGGTCTTTATTACAAGAAAAATTAAAAGTACGACGTAATATATCTAAGACTTGAGCCCCTGGGTGGCCAAGGCGGTCGTGCCAGGGTAAGGAGGTAGTAGTAATGAAGCAAGCATGAGGTGGCAGCTTGGGAGGTGTGAAGGGGTAGAGATTCCCAGTGCTGTTATGGCGCGAAAGGGTCTTCTTAGTGACGAGATCCTTCACAGAAAAACCAAAGGGGTCAAATTCTATAGATACATTATTATCTCTAGAAAAACGTCGTACAGAAATTAAATTTCTAATAATATGAGGGCTATATAGGACATTGGGTAGGATGTATGTGCGGTTAGGTAGGGTGTGAAAACCTGTGCCAGATCCTTTAATTGGGACACATTGACCATTACCGACAAGAATAGACCTATTTAAAGGAGAAGAGTTAGGAACAATGATTTTACCTTTGTCTCGAGAGACATGATCTTCGGCCCCTGTATCCATGATTTCCTGGTTCCATGAAGCATTATTGTGATGGACCTGCATGTTATTGAATGCGGCGCTCAGGTCAGTAGGGCAGAGAGCATCATAACCATATGGGGAAGCACCATAAGACCCGTAAGGGGAAGAACCAGAATAGCCAGCATAGTGGGACTGAGATGGCTGGCTGTGAGGGGGATTAGATGGGCCGCTGGGCCGCCAGTTTGGCTGTGTGGGGTAGGGGCAGGGGGGCGGCGACCACCATGCCCAATTAGGGTAAGCCGGGTGGGGTTGCGGGTTGTAGGCAGACGCACCAGGGTAGAAGCCGCGGCCATTAGACCGACGTCCCCGTCCCCGATAGCTGCTGCCACGTCCGCGTCTGTTGTTGGAGCGGTTAGGGTAAGATGCGGTGTTGTCAGGAGGGTTCGGTTCAGGTGGGTTGTTGGTGGGTGGGGCGGTTGGTGCGGGTTGGGTGTTGGCGACGAGGACTGAAGATGAAGACCCTTTTTGTGCTTCAATCCGAATCTCTTCGTCATGAAGCAGGCTAAGAGCAAGATCCCAGTCCGCATCGCGGTTGGTGATAAACGAGGCGGTGGTGTTGTATTCGGGTGTCAAGCCGCGCACAAGCTGAAGGACCAGCCTGGAAGCGCTGACTGGGTGGTCTACATCAGCTAATTGGTTAGCCAGACTCTTCAGTTGTTGACAATAGTCATCAAGTGACGAGCAGGCGGTTAGGGTTAGGTTACAGAACCTGGTTTCAAGAGTGGCAGCCCGCGCCTTTTTGTTGCTGAGGAAGGTTTTCTCGAGTTGAAGCCAGGCGTCTCTAGCAGTGGTGGGGTTGTCGAGAACGCGATCAACATATTTATCCGAGACAGTGTTAATGATCCATTGAAGGACCAGCGCGTCCAACTCCTTCCACAAATCATAACCGGGATCCAGAATATCAGGGGAAGGGGATCCATCGATGTGATTAGCGACTTTGTAGGCTGTGACATGGAGGTTGAACATCTTGACCCATGATGAATAGGTAACAGTGGACCCATCTAGCGACCGGATTTTGGATTGAATATTGGATACACTGTAAGCAGGGTGTAGGGCAGCCGGTTTTGTGGTGGAGGAGGACTCGGGTGTTTCTTGATCGGATTTGGTCATGGTGGCGGCAGGCTGGGAAGAGTTTTAGGGCTTTAGGTTTGGGTGGCCGAAGCCTGTGAGGAAGAACAGGGTGGTGGTAGGGATCGAAAAAAAGAAAAGAAAAGAGAGCTAGGGTAGTCAGAACCGTAGCTCTGATACCATAAAGGATTGTGTAATTCTCTGTGTGTATTATTGAATAAACATGCCCCATTATATAGGGGAGAATTACAAAGGATAAAAGGAAACAATATCTCCACTATACAAGGAAACGATAAACCTAAATATAAAACAAAAGCCTATCGGCTATACATAATACATATCCGCTAATAGGTTGTTGTTATTGTTATAGTTGCGGTCCTTGGGGATGCATGGTTTAATTTTTTTGAAAAATGGGAATAAAAGGCGCAATGCATTCCGAGGAAGATATATGTATGCCAAATACTTTGTGTGTTACATAAAACTTAGAACTGTAATAATGTTAATATTTACAAATACATGCTTGTGTTTGATGCCTAAAATAAAGTAAAATTCAGTCGCAACAGAACACTTTAAAGTTGTATTGGCATCTAAAATGCAAAGTAAGCCATAAGCATTTTGAAAGGTGCCATGAAATCAAAATTATCTTACCTAGCAAGCCTATTGGAGTTTTACGGTTTTAGCATATTTGTTTTTCTTTAAAAAATCTAGGATTACCAGAACTCAAGAAGTTTATTTCATCTAATGATCACAAATAAATATAACTTTTGAAGTTTCATTTTTAGAGAATTCGAATAGGAAAGCGAGCAAATTTAAATGAAATGATGGAACTGTGATTTGTTTGAAGATGTTGTTTGCTTCATCATGGAGATTTAAAATAAAGTCTTGGAGAAAGTTAAGGTCTTTGAGCAATTTAGTTGATTTTAACGTCTCATAACACTATAACAGAAATAACTCATGACGTTTGTTATTGTTCTTCTCTGATCCTTTTTGTTTTGCTTGACATATATTCCAGGACCGTAAACGATTTGAAAATTTTAGGAAGGTTGATAGCTCTAAAGATTGTATGTCTATTATTCAAAGTCTAAGCAAAAAGAGACTACATCATATTCCCATATTACAAGCTGAGGGTTTTCTTCTCGATGATTCTACCTTGACAGCTTTGATGTTGTACTATGCCAATAATGGATTTTTCATCCAGGCAGATGTATTATGGCATGCAATTTTAAACAGTGCTTATAAACTTGATATTCATATTGTTTTAGATCTTATTGATGCTTATGTTCGAGCAGGGCTTTTTCACGAAGTACTCAGAATTGTACAACAAGTTACTATTAGGCATCCACATTTAGAACATCCTGTTGATTCATCAATAGGTAATGCTTATATGGTGTATTATAGTCGTTTTGCTTCAATAACCATGATGGAAAATGCTTACAAGCGTCTAAAAAGCTCAAGATTTTTAATTGAAAAAGACGGGATTAGGGCGGTTTCTCATGCTTATATACGGGATAAAAAGTTCCATAATTTGGGTAACTTTTTAAGGGAAGTTGGTCTTGGTAGAAGAAACGCTGGAAATCTTCTTTGGAATTTATTACTGTTGTCCTATGCTGCGAATTTCAAAATGAAGAGTTTGCAAAGAGAGTTTTTAAATATGGTGGAAGCTGGATTTTATCCCGATCTCACTACTTTTAATATTCGAGCTGTGGCTTTCTCGAAGATGTCTTTGTTTTGGGATCTTCATTTAAGCCTTGAGCATATGAATCATAATGGAATCATCCCGGATCTTGTCACTTACGGTTGTGTTGTTGATGCATATTTGGATAGAAGATTGGGGAGAAATTTGGATTTTGCTTTGAGGAAAATGAATGTGAAAGATTCCCCTGTTGTTTTGACCGACCCGATTCTGTTTGAGGTGTTGGGAAAAGGGGATTTTCAATCTAGCTCGGAGGCACTTTTGGAATTTAACATGCAGAAAACATGGACTTATAAAGAATTGATTGCAATACATGTTAAGAAAAAGTTACGTAGCAATCAAATCTTCTGGAATTACTGACGGGTTATAGAAGATGAAAAACGTGATTGATGAAAGATCCTGGACGAGTTAAATGACAGAAACAGCACTTTTAAAAGTACTTTGGATACAATAGATTGTACTGCACCATGGTGGTAACTCATCTGCGCACCTTGCCCAGCCTCGGTTAGTCTTGCCTCTTCTAATTTACATTACTTGACAATTTTCTAACATTAAGTTACATTACATGTTGCAAATGTTGGAAGTTTGACCTTTTGAGTTGAAGAGACTAGGGCTGTTCAGAATTCGATTCGAATTCGAAAAATTCGAAATTCTACTTAATTCGATTCGATTATCAAGAATTCGAATTCGAATTCGATTCAATTCGAGTTCAGTAAATCGAATACGAATCGAATGAATTTATGATTTTAAATTCGATTCGAAATTCGAATAAAAATAATACATATTTATTATATATATACATATATACTTATATAAACACCTATAACTTTAAAATATGGGCTAATCTATGAATTTAACCTAAATCATAAATTAACCCACTACCAAGCCCAAGCCTAACTATTAACTAAAGCCCATAACTTAAGTCTTAAGCTTAAACGAATTTATTAGAATTCGCTTCGAATTCGATCTTCTAATACGAATTCGAATCGAATTGGTCAACTTTTAATCGAATTCGAATCGAATACGAATTCAGTAAAAAAAAAATTATTCGAAAAATTCGATTCGAATAATTCGAAAATTCGTTATTCGATTCGATGAACACCCCTAGAAGAGACTGCATTATAACTTCAAATTTGATATATTATTGGGTTAATTTTCTAGAATATTTGAAATCTACCTTAAAGTTATAATAAATGCTTTAACTAGAAACACTTAAAATCATTTTGTGTTTTAAATTTGTAATAAAACAGATATCAATTGTAAACTCGAAAAGGTTATGACTTTGACTCAAAAAGTCCAGTAAATTATAATTTTACGGTACTAGTTGTTGCCTTGTTCTGTAACTAGTTGCACATTGTTTTGATTGTTTCCATGCAGATTGCAGTATCAAAGGGTAAATATTCACCAAAGTATCTTCTATACATCAGGCCAATCAGCATCTTTTACGAATTGTTCATATATACCTGCTTTATGGTCTCACCGACATGCAAATGGATATGTAAGAATATTACATTCAGAGTATGTATCTAACATGTTTATATGGACTATGGAGTGTCTTTACCATGAGATATTAATAATTCTATAATGTAAAATTTGGGTAGATATATTAAGTTCAAAGCATTATGAAGAACAAATTACCTATATGACCCCTTAAAGTCAGTGTATGTCTCTGACATCATAATGACGTTACATTCATGTCTCTAAATGTCGTTGAAAAGTAATGTTCAAGATATTATAAAGAAAGGTGCCGTATTGTGTTTCCTATAAACTTAAAACATTTCAGCGACATGATGTTACTAATGTTAGGATGGAGGTGAGGTATGTAATGAACTTACCATGTTAGGAATGTATGTGACAATCCATCCTCATCTGTCGCTTTTACACAAAGTAGAGACTAATAGAGTTACCGTTTTAGGAAGATGGCATGTTGGTTCCAAATATCTTTATTCCCAAATAATATCACCTCGAGTAGATCTCTAGGTTTGGTCGATAGTCCAAGAAAACAGTCTTGACTATGGCCAAATGTGAATTTTTTTTGTGTGACATTTTTTTTTTCTTTTTCTACCACCTACTGTTAGTTTCCTATTCTTGCATACTTGTTTTCTTCATTTATGTTTGTTTTATGCCCTTTTTGTGTGGTCTCTTTAAGTTTTCCTTACGGATTTCTGAGTAATGTTATTTTAGGATATGATTGTAAAATTTTATGATCAAGAAGCACTCTGAAAATTAGTTGGCATGTTATTTTTCTCTTCTGTTTCAAGGTGTTTTTTAAATATACTGAACCTACTCGTCCGATTTTCATGTTTGCTTCATATCCAGGTTCAATCTCATTGTCTTTTCTTCATGTTATTGTACCAGGTCAGGGTATATGTTTTTACTTATTGTTTGTTGTATACTTGTATATATTGTATTATGTGTATCATCTACTACTTTATTAGTCTATGGCCCTTGGACCCACTCGATGTACGCTTTCCTAGGGTTTCATCCTGTATATATATAGAGTGTTTCCCCTTGGTGTAACATTAAGATACTTTCCAGTCACTTTACATGGTATATAGAGTTATAGGGCCTTCCATACCTGGACAGAGAGCTCATGACAGATTGGATGTTTAAGACATTGATATGAAATAAATAAGACAGGGGTCAAAAGTGTAATAATCAATAGTTGAGGGTCAATAGAGTAAGATTGCTTAGCTGTTAGAAAATGGGCGGGAAAGTCTGTTATGAGTTTGTTAGAGTCTGTAATTGCCTATTAATATGATTGACAGCTAATGAAATGATCATCCTGATCATTTGAACTAAATTCCTCTTCTGTTTCTGATTCTGTCCTTAACATTGGTATCAGAGCACCGATCTTGGTACTCGGATTACCATATTCTATCCAATAACCGCCATAACCACCACCATCACCACCGTTGACCGCCGTTGACCACCGTCTTCTCCGATCAACTCTATCACTAATTCTCATTTTCTTTCATTTCTTTCATCGTCCTTTCAATTCTTAGCCTGGATTGATCGTTCGTTGATCAATTCATTCCTTAGATCGATCAATTCTTGATTTGTCTAATCTTTAACCAAAATCAATCTTGTTCTCTGTTTCATTTCTTTTCTACCACCATGACTACCCGGAGTCGATCGGATAATGAGAAAACCCATATTGAGAAAACAATTGAAGAACATTTAGTTTCTTTATTGAAATTGGATGCATTTATGCAAAAAACTGATACAACCATTGCAAACTTAAACGCTAGTGTGCAAGCCCTATTATCCAAACTTAATAACAATTCATCTAGTAATGGTGATGTGCAAGGGACCAATAATAATAATCTGGGGGCAATGATTAGTAAACCTGAAAGATTGCACAGAATTGGAAAGATTGATTTTCCCAAATTTGATGGCAGTGAGGTAGATGATTGGTTGTACAAGTGTGAGCATTTCTTTAATGTGGATGAAACCCCAGAAAACTTTAAGGTGAGATATGCAGCCATCCACCTTGAAGGGAAGGCGGTTAAATGGCACCAAACCTTCTTGAAGGCAAAAGGGGTCCCAATTTCAGAGATAACTTGGCAGGAGTACTCTGAATCCATTGTGAATAGGTTCTCAGATGTTTTGTCTGAGGATGCTATGGGGGTACTGACTTCTATGGCACAGACAGGGCCATTAGAAGAGTTTTGTGATGATTTTGATGCATGCTTGTTAAAGGTGTCCATACCTGAGCCTTATGCTGTGAGTATCTTCTTGCAAGCATTAAAGCCAGATATTGGAGGGCCAGTAAGAATGTTCAAGCCTAAGAACATGAAGGAGGCCTACTACTTAGCCAAGGTTCAGAATAATACTAACAAATCTATCAACCAGTCCACTGCTGGAGGAAGGTATAAGTCTAATCCTTCTACTTATGGTTTTAAGGGCCCAGGAAATGTGAAACCCCCTATACACACCTCTCACTTACCCTTGTTACCCACCCCACCACCACACAAGAAACTGCCTAATACCAAACAACTAACCAGTAAAGAAATTGAAGCCAAGAGGGCTAAGGGGGAATGCTTCTGGTGTACAGAAAAGTTTACACCAGGGCATAAATGTCCTAATAAACAGATCTTTGTTTTGGAAATTAATGGGACTGATGAGGATCTTGAAAGATTAGAAGTGATAGATCATGTTGAGACTCAAGACTGGCCTGAACCCCACATTTCCATACATGCACTGACAGGCATGAAGTCTTTTTCCACAATGATAGTGATTGGAACAATTGGGAATGTCCAGTTAAGAATATTAGTAGATTCAGGCTCTACTCATAATTTTCTAAGTAAGAGATTAGCCCTTAAGTTGAAATGTCTCCTCAAAAGCATTGATAAAATGACTGTTGGGGTAGCAAATGGGTCAAGAATTGACTGTGCTACTTATTGTCCAAATTTCCAGTGGAACATGCAAAATCTGTGGTTCACTACTGATGTCTTAGTCATTCCTTTGGACAACTATGACATGGTACTGGGCATACAGTGGTTGCTGACATTAGGTGAGATTGTGTGGAATTTCGTAGACATGACTATGCAGTTTTCTATAGGGAACACTCAATGCAAACTTAAAGGAGTTCACAATAATGAACTTACTTTATGTTCTGCTGATGTCATGAGTGACCTTCTGGTTCAAGATGATAAGGTCATCGAAGCCCACTTGTTTAGCCTACAACTACACCAAGACACTACTGATTTCCAACATGAAACCAAAATCCTTGAAACTACCCACAACAAAGAATTAGAAGCCCTACTCAAAGAATTTGATCCTGTTTTTCAAACACCCTCTTCCTTACCTCCAAAAAGAGAATTTGACCACAAAATTCCACTGAAAGATGAGTCACAAGTGATTAACCTGAAACCCTATAGGTACCAGTCAACTCAGAAGGATGTTATTGAAAAATTAACCAAAGAGTTGATAGAAACAGGAGTTGTAAGGGGCAGTTCTAGTCCTTTTGCTGCACCAGTGGTGTTAGTAAAGAAAAAAGATGGGTCCTGGAGGTTCTGTATTGATTACAGGAAGTTAAATGATGCCACAGTCAAAAATAGCTACCCTATACCCCTAGTTGAAGAGTTGTTTGATGAGTTGGGACAGGCTGTGGTTTTTTCTAAATTGGACCTCAGGGCAGGCTATCATCAGATAAGAATGCATGAGGCAGACATTCAAAAGACAGCATTTAGAACTCATGAAGGGCTATTTGAGTTTGTAGTGATGCCCTTTGGCCTCACAAATGCCCCTGCCACCTTTCAATCACTGATGAATCATGTCTTTCAGAAGTTTTTGAGGAGGTTTGTGCTAGTTTTTTTTGATGATATCTTAGTATACAGCTGTTCATGGGAACTGCATCTACAACACTTAAGACAAGTGTTGGAAGTGCTTAACCAACAGCAGTTGTATGCAAAGAGGTCGAAGTGTTCCTTTGGTGGTTCATCAGTTGAATACTTAGGCCATATAATATCCAACAAGGGAGTCTCCACTGATCCCATGAAGATTGAAGCCATCAAACAGTGGCCTGAACCTCAAAATGTAAAACAGTTGAGGGGCTTCTTAGGTCTCACTGGTTATTACAGGAGATTTATCAAAAATTATGGTATGTGGGCTAAACCATTAACTAACTTGTTAAGAAAGGATGCCTTTCAGTGGCATGAGGAGGCTAGACAGGCTTTTAAGCAGTTAAAAGACATGATGATGCAACCACCAGTCCTTGCTTTACCAGATTTCTCAAAGCCATTTGTGATAGAAACAGATGCTTCGGGAAAGGGGATTGGAGCTGTTCTTATGCAGTCTGGGCACCCCATTGCTTTTATAAGCAAAGCATTGTCTGCAAGGCAACAAGCTCTCTCAGTCTATGAAAGAGAATTGTTGGCCATCATATTTGCAGTCAAACATTGGCATCACTATCTGTCAATTGGGCACTTTATTATCAAGACTGACCAAAAGAGTTTAAAACATCTTATGGATCAGAAAATCACTACCCCCCTTCAACAAGTATGGCTGTCCAAGTTAATGGGGTATGACTTTGAAATTCAGTACAAACAAGGGAAAGAGAATGGGGTAGCAGATGCCTTATCCAGGATGGCCAATCCTGCTTTGATGACCATTACCTTGACCACCTTTAATGATGAATTGTGGTTAAGGGTACAAGGCTCTTGGGAAACTGATGAAAGACTCAAGAAGGTGATTCAGGAGTTAAAAACAGGCTCCACAAATGCCAAGTATGAGTGGAAGGATAATGTCTTGTATAAGAAGGGCAAAATTATGGTGGGAAAAGATGAGCAACTACAAAAAGACATTATTGCCCTCTGCCATAATGGAACTATGGGAGGACATTCAGGTATCCATGCTTCCACTCAGAGAATTAGAACTTATTTTACATGGAAAGGGATGCATAAACAGGTCAGAAATTTTATTAGAAGTTGTCCCATTTGCCAAAAGGCAAAATATGAAACTGTTGCTACCCCTGGGCTGTTGCAGCCTCTACCTGTCCCTAACCATGTATTCTCAGATTTGTCTATGGATTTCATTGGGGGATTACCAAAATCACAAGGAAAGGATGTGATCTTAGTGGTGGTTGATAGACTAACAAAGTACAGCCATTTCATGGCCTTACATCATCCCTACTCAGCTGCTGAAGTTGCTCAAGTTTTTCTAGATCAGGTGTTTAAGTTGCATGGTTGGCCTGATACCATTGTTTCAGACAGGGACCCTGTCTTTATCAGCCAGTTCTGGAAAGAATTCACAGCCTTACAGGGAATTCAACTGGCTTTATCTACTGCACACCACCCTCAAACAGATGGGCAGACAGAAGTTGTTAACAGGTGCCTTGAGACCTATCTCAGGTGCATGGTTATGGACAAACCAGCTTTGTGGGTCAAGTATTTACCCCTAGCTGAGTTTTGGTATAATACCAACTTTCATAACTCATTGGGGCTAACACCATTTCAGGCCCTTTATGGATACCCCCCACCAATATTTGTCCCATACATTCCCAAAGACATCAGGGTGGCTGCTGTCAATGAGGTGTTGCAGGATAGAGAAGAAACAATTCAACTGTTAAGACACTCCCTTCTAAGAGCTCAGAACAGAATGAAACAGGCAGCAGATATGCAGAGAAGTGAAAGAGAGTTTCAAGTTGGGGAAAGTGTGTATGTGAAGCTACACCCCTATGGGCAGACTACTTTGAGGAGCTCACATTTTAACAAACTGGGTCCTAAGTTTTTTGGGCCATTTCTGATCCTGGAAAAGATTGGTAAGGTTGCTTACAAGCTTGATCTTCCCAATGAAGCCCAAGTTCACCCTGTGTTTCATGTGTCACTACTCAAGAAAGCTCATGGTAACACTACTCAGACTACTCCTCTACCAGCAGGCCCAAGGTTCTTGTTTAAACCTCTGCAAGTGTTGGACAGAAAAATGGTAAAGAAGGGCAATAGAGCTTCTGTTGATGTGTTAGTTCAGTGGGAAAATCTGCCTGTCACAGAGGCTACTTGGGAGAATGTGGAAGACTTACAGATCAGATTCCCTGATTTTAATTTTTGAGGACAAAAATTGTTTAGGGAGGGAGTATTGATATGAAATAAATAAGACAGGGGTCAAAAGTGTAATAATCAATAGTTGAGGGTCAATAGAGTAAGATTGCTTAGCTGTTAGAAAATGGGCGGGAAAGTCTGTTATGAGTTTGTTAGAGTCTGTAATTGCCTATTAATATGATTGACAGCTAATGAAATGATCATCCTGATCATTTGAACTAAATTCCTCTTCTGTTTCTGATTCTGTCCTTAACAGACATTGAATGATAAGAAGAATTTCTCTCTAAAAGCATGTTTATAGTGAGTGTTATGTTTCCATTCCGAGTCATGAGACGCCTTGGAATTAAACCTAATGGATTACGGATGTAATTAGATCTTACTAACACACCCTTAGGAACCCTTCGGTTCTCAAAGTGCTTCTTTTGAAATCATGATCGTTAAGTCATATTAGAAAATCCTATAAAATACATGTCGTATGAGGATCACATGCCTAAACTTCTTATGACAAAACTGGATTCCGTAACCTAAGCGAAATAAAATTACACGTCAGTAAACCACGTAGACTATTTCTAGATATCTCCCTAAATAAAATGTGAAAAAACCTATCGAAATATACATTGTTCTCGAGAATGAGATACCCCATATCAACTATCCTGCCGTCCATTAATGCTGCCTTAAGGGCCGTTCAAAACGGTGATTATGTGTTTTCAATTTATAAATAGTCCGTTTTGAGTGTTTGGATGGAAAACCTGTATATAACTTTCAGCATGAGTACCAGCTTCAAAAAATCAGTTTGAGAGTGGTTTCTTCAAACTGATCATCATGTTTTCAAATAGCAATGTTCACAACCGAATCTCAAACACCCCCGTTATGACGAAGTATGCTGATCGTTGATGAAGCCATGCCTAACCAATGAACAGTTCCAGCCGTCATAACTCTTTAACGATATATTGAGTCAATGTCCTGTATATATTTAGTTGTTGAAATCATCCGAGAGTCCTGTCAATGACTGCTTGTCTAGTTCACTACTATATGTGGATTGAAAGTCGTCTTCTGGACCATCTCTTTCTTTCACCTCTTCAATCTTCTCCAAGACCTGTTTAATATCCATCCTTTTCTTAGAATCTCGTTCGCAGCAACTCAACCCAATCTTCAACAGCTTGATCATCTCCCCTTCATTACTCTTATCAAATCCTGTCATTTTCGTATCAAACACGTCACTATGGAGCTCCTGCCCGGCCACAGAGTTGATGAAATCTGTAACTTCAGTGTCATTTCCTTTGCTCTGGTGAATAGTGTACACAGGAATCTTCCCTGTCATGATCTCAAGGATTAAGATCCCTAGACACCATATGTCTGTCCGTTTAGAGATGCGACCGAGTTGATTGTACTCTGGTGACTTGTAGGCCATCATGAGGCTGCGTGCGTGTTCGGGGTTGGTTATTGGAACCAATGCGTAATCAGTGAGGAGTGGATCGTAATTCTTGGTGAGAAGAACATTTGAAGACTTAAGGTGACCATGAGGCACAATTAGGCTTGGTAGCTTAGTATAAAGATGTTGAAGCCCTCTCACAACCCCTTTCACTATCTTCAACCGTGTAGGCCAGTCTGGGCTTCGAATGTCATCAGACCGATTACCTGAGATCACCACAACAAATATATGAAGTGTGGAACTAGGATTTTGTATTAAGTCCATTATAACTGAAGGGTTTATCTTATAATACTACTTGGCACAGCAACAAGTAGGTAACAGTCAGTATTGGCTGTTCAAAAACTCGTGGCTCGTTTTAGAAAAGCTCACTCGAAATCGGCTCGTTTGTAAACAAACTGAGCTTGAGCCAAGGCTAGTTCGCTTGTTTGGCTCGTATTCAATGTTGCAAAAATCGGCCTAGGCGGCCGCCTAGGCGGCGCCTAGGCGCTAGGCGGTGAAGAAAATCGGAATTAGGCCCTAGTCGGAGATCTAGGCGTTTTGGGCATTAGGCGGGCCTAGGCGGGCCTAGGCGGTCCTAGGCGGGCCTAGGCGGTGATTTTTTTTATTTATTTTTTATTTTTTATTAAATTTCTAAGTATTTCTAAGTATTTTTTTAGTATTATGTGTATATATCTAAGTATTTTTTAGTATTATGTGTATATATCTTAACATATTTTCAAAAAAACACATAAATTTGTGTGTATATATATAAAATACGTATAAAATACCAAAACGCCTAATTCCGCCTAATTTTCGCCTAGTCCCGACTAGTCCCGACTAGTCCCTAGGCTGGACCTCACCGCCCGCCTAGCGCCTAGCGCCTTTTGCAACCTTGCTCGTATTAGTCTTTTGTAATTTTTGCATTTATGTAAAAAAATGTTATTTTGTTTATTAAACTTTTGAGTTGTCTTGTCAAGCCACAATCTGGCTCAAGCTCAGATTTTTACTCGTTAAGATAAACGAGCCCAACCGAGCTGACTCATTTAACTTCGAGCCCAAGCTAAAGCTTGCTGATTAAGCAGCCGTACTCGATATTATCATGAATTAGTGACACATTTTGAGACAATAAGTCTTTGCCACCACAGGCTTGGTTTTAAAAAGCGCGCTTGAGGCGCGCTTAAGCGCAAAGCGCACCTAGGCGCAAATCCTTGCGCCTTATGTAACCCTAGGCGAGCAGTGTGCAAAAAGCGCAAGAAAAGCGCAAAAAGCGCACGAAAAGCGCAAAAAGCGCATTTAAAAAGCGCAAGAAAAGCGCGCTTTTTGTACACATGATGTTTTTGTGCTTAAAATTGTTATACATGTAGCTAAAAAGGTTGTACATTTTAGTTAAATCATATATATACCTTATTTGTATCTATATTTTGAGTAAATAATGCTAAAAACCTATAGCATATATAAAAAAAATCATATAATTGTTTTGCGCCTCGCGTACGAAAAGCCCACCGCTTTTGCGATTTGCGCTTTGCGCCTCGGTTTTAGATCTCATCGCTTTTGTGCGCTTCGCGCTTTTTAAAACCAAGACCACAGGAGTATTTCTTGCAACAGAGTAATTTAGGTAGTAACAAGGAGTTAGAGAGGTGCTATTATAAGAAGATGAAGAGAGAACATACGATGAAGATGAAAGGCTAAACTGATGTTGTCAACATAATTGGAAATCAAAAGCTTCTCATCGTTTCTGTAGTAGAAAGCCACAATCCGTTGTATATTCGGATGTCTCAACCGGCTTAACCTTTTCATATGCTCAAAAAACTCTTCCTTCCCAACGTTATTCATTTGCTTAAACCTCTTTACCACCATCACTTTCCTGCCCGCGATAAGAGTCTTATAACTGGATCCAAACATCCCACTTCCGAGTACCGCTGCTGAAGCCTTCATCAAGTCTGCAAGGTCAAATCTTTCCTCATCATCTACCAAGAAATTCAGACTCAAGGAAAGATCCGCATTGTTTCCGTTATGTGCTGATGCTCCGCCTTTCTCCTGCGTGCCAAAGTTGGCGGAGGCTGTTAGAGGTATCGAACTGTTGTTTAGAAGTTCTAGTGGGATTTCGTGGTGGCTGCGGCGACATAATATTGTGACAGCAAAAATCACTGCTGCAGCTGCTGTTGCCACCATCCATGCTGTGATGATGATCATGGCGGTGGAAGTTGTTTTTCTCTGGCATTCTCCCAACGGCGGTCCACAAAGTTTATTGCCTGTTTCAGGAAGGAAAAAATCATCATTAGAATTTTTAGAAGTTACCTGTGACAAAGGTCATAAAAATTGCTCATCGTCCAACGTTTGATATCCAAATGCATACGGACAAACCCATGAGTTTGTGATTCACCTGAAAATTGGCTTGCAGGAAAATGTTGTAGCCCTTTTGGGATATGGCCACGGAAATGATTGTTAGCGAAATTCGCAAGCGTCAGCTTTCCTGAAGCAAAGTTTGGGATTTCGCCCTCGAAGCCATTGCCTTGGAGCATCAACTCCTTTAGTTTCGGTAGTCTTGTCAATGATGCAGGTATCTGGCCGATGAGCTTGTTATTCGCCAGATTTAGTTTCTCGAGCCGTTTCAGACCCTTGAAAGCATTAGCCGGAATTTCGCTAGAAAACTTGTTGTTTGACAAAAAGATCTCTTGCATTCCATCAAGCATTCCAAATTCAGGGAAGCTACCCTTGAAGTTATTGTTGTTGAAACTTATGCTCACCAATGATGACAATTTGGATAAAATATTGGTTTCAATGTGACCTCCAAGCGACTTGCGGTCTAGTTTTATGCCCGAAACAGACCCATTGGTGCAAACAAGGCCTTCCCAATTGGCTCTATTATTATCACACGGACACATCGTGGCATTCCAGGTGGTTAACTTCTTGCCGTTGATAAGGGAATCCTTGAACTCAATGAGCGTTTGTGATTCCGAACCTTTGACAACGTGGATGATAAAGACAACGAGGAGGAGGACAAGGAAACGACCTGAACGGGCCGACATGGAACGAGAGGAGAGAAGTGGTGCGCGCACATACAAGTGCGCGCCCGTTGACGGGGCTATTGTACAAGGCAATTGTGGCTGTTGTTGTGACAAAAAAGATGGAAATGAAATGAGGTTGTTTGGGCATGAAAAAAGAAAGATGATTAGAGAGAAAGAAAGACATGTTAGAGAAGAGAGGAGAAGAAATATGCCATGAATAGTTTTTTCTTCTCCTGTTTTTCATGAGATTTATGCGGCCTTCAAAATGTTTAAATAGTTGGATAAATTATAGGCTGGAATTTGTTCCTACTTACCAATAAGTATTAGCATAAATAACAAAAGGATTAAAAATTAATACCACAAAATCCGTGGAAATATAAATAGTTTTATACATGTCCATTAATGTTATAACACTAAGTTTTGAGAAGTATTTATCAGAGATGTAATGTAAGAGTATTCCCATTAGCTACCTTATCTCCATCCTTATAATTACACTAAAAATCACTATCTTTCTCTCTAATTTTTTATTTAATAATATTTATTCTATACTCTAAATGCAATAAAATGTTGACATTTTCCATAAAAAGGTGTCATCATTCTAACATTGCTACATCACACTACTACTAAGGCTATGGGATGTGATTCCCTCTTCTTTCCCTTTGTCTGCTCTAGCGCCACATAACTCTCCATTTTCCTTCCCCCAAATCAAGAAAATGGTTTTCTATTCTTCCTTCCATTTTTTATTATTTTATTCAAGAGGAAAAAGAGGAAAAAAGGCGAAAAAGAAGCCCAGGGAGGAAGGGAAAAATCCTGTTTGCACCAAAGGGGGGTTGGGGGGGGGGGTCTCCATCGGGGTAGCTTGCCACCTCATCTCCCCGAATTCTGCACCGAATCCATGACCCAACGTCTAAGGCTATGGTATGATCTCTCACTTTTTCATCCGCTATCAACGTCACCTCGTCCACCGAATCCATGACCCAACGTCTAAGGCTACGGTATGATCTCTCACTTTTTCATCCGCTATCAACGTCACCTCGTCCTCTCTCCCCTATAAAGAGATATGTTTCCCTTTCCTCCTCCTTTCTCTTCTTTTTATTATTTTACTTTATATTTATTTAATTAAACTGTTAAAACATAAAAAAAAGTATATAAAAATTAAATTAAAACTTCGTAATTAAAAAAAAAGTGTATAATATAAAAGACACCTACATACTTAAAAAACAAAATTTATATAAAAAAACTAATCAGGTGTCGAGCCCCCGAGCCATTTTACCGCAATCTTGTCTTTCATTTTTATCACACTGCAAGGTCCCTTGGCGGAAGGCTGTCGACGTTGGTATTTATGATTTTGAACTCTTCTGTCTCATGTTTTTATACTTCCAAGAGTGTCGTTCTCGATCTAACTGTAAGCTCTCCAATTCCTTTGCCATGTCTTCTTACTCTTCATTTTCCTTCTTTTGATACCTCTCCGCTTGCATTCCTTATACTTATTTAAGTTACTAAGAAACATTTCAATTTTTATCCACCCCTTGCCTCACCCTTTGAGGCCGATGCCTTTGAAGGCGCTACTTTTTTTTTGCGCAATCCCTCCCAATTGGCCGTTCAGCTTTAGAAGTTGGTACTTATTCTCAAACTCAGGATCATCGTTAATATTGATGTGGTACCGTGCATTAGGGCCACCAACCCTACAATAGTATAATCCCCCGACTCGCTCCTTTTAGACCTTTTTGGTTTGTGTCACCTCGTTAGGCACCACCATAACTCACTTCGAACAACCTTTCAAAATTTCCCACTGCTTCAGGTATGTAAAAGACCCATGTATTGTGTTATATATTTTGCAAGAGCCGTTTTCAAGACACTCATCACTTGTCTCACTTGGACGATTGGTATACACATTGTTGTTCATTTCTTTGAACTTTGAGCTAACTAAATGGAAAAGTCGGTATGATTTGTGTTGCATCATTGGTCTGTAGCCTTATTCCAAAAACCACCACCCGTTTGATTATTACCTACTTAACATAAAACATCTGTAGTTATAAAATACACTCGAACTCGTCAATTGCGTAATCATACATATTATAACATAAATTGAAAATAATACAAATGTAGGACAACAAGCATGAATAAACTTAAAACAAATCTATATAAAAAGTATAAAATAAGAAATGTGTACTACATGCACATGTGCATTTCACTAATATAGTTAGGTTTTTCTAGTGGTTTAGCTTTAGGGCTTAGTTTTTAGGTATGGTGGGAAGGGGGTTATGTTTTTTGGGGGTACGGGGTAGTGGCTTTAGGTTTTTGCGTGGTGGGGATTTAATTATAATAATACACATGTGCATATGTCAATTTTTTTATCACACAAATGTATATACGCTAAAATAATCATCACAAACATAATCAACCTATCAACCACCATATAAGACCACCCACAACATACATGTGTGAATGCAACATCCTTCAAATAACAAACTTTTTTGTACCCATCTATTTTTATTATACAAATACATGTAGTTTCTACTAAACCATCAACACAATAAAACAAATGATAATAGAAAAAAATATCCATATTACAAACCAACCATGTTACCACTAACCACTTACCTACAAACTTCTAATTATCTCACAACATCATGTTCACCAATAGTGTCCCCTTATATTGCTTATTTGTCCCATTTTTCATCTTCTTCCACTTTTACTTATCTTCTTACAACAGTCTTCACACCTCATTGATGTCTCGTCTAACATCTCCCTTGTTTTTCATCCGTCAACCTGAACATCGCATACTTATCAGATTTATCACATTGTTCATGTCTTTAACAACTAATAATTAGCATTTATTAGTTATCATGAAAAATATACATATATGCACATGTGTATATATATCTAAATTGCTTAAATAAATAATGACGACCTTTTTTAACTTCATGTTCAACGATTATGTCATCATCCTCAATCGCATCTGGTAGCTTTTTCAACCCTTTCTCCCTTGATTCTACAAATAATAAACAACACATAAGAAAACCAAAATTTCAATCTTAATGCACATGTGCATTAACGTTACTTTTTTCATTACCACATAACATATGCACATGTGCGTAAGAATGAATGACCATAATGAAATCAGTATAAATGCACATGTGCGTTAACATTACTTTTATCAGTAGTAACTACGCTATGCACATGTGCATAAACATTCTTAATTCACATATCAAGAAATGACACCGCTTTAACATGCTTATGGTAAAACATGTAAATATAGAACAAACATACCTAAATTAAATGCATAATTGTCACAACATCATACTTCAAACATAATTCACCAAACACCTATATGCATACATTTCATCATCAAATACACTTCAAACCTAATTCACCAAACACAAAATCATTACATCACTAAAACAACACCACTATCTAGCTGATGAATCAATCTATCCTAAATTTCAACAATAATTAACAATTCAACTAATCAGATTCACCAGCGGTCGCGGACGTTGAGGCTCAACTTTGCGTGCGTAGTGGAAAATTTGGTTTTTTTTTACGAAATTTGGAAAACGTTGCTACTAAAATGAAAAAAAAAACGAAAAACGTTACTACTGATTTTGTGGCCCTGATCCGCCACTGTGTTACGCTATGCAGTGTGTGTTTCTCGCCGCATCACGTGAACATTCGTTGAACATCCTACAAACTATTTGAGTAAGCTCATTACAGCATATTTAGTCCTCTCACTTCTTATTTACGTATTCCAGGTACAACGTGTTCTCCCATGGGTATGAAGTAGGTGTTACATGATTATAGTTTGAATAGATGGAGTGGTTGTTATAGATGGAGATATATACAAAGATACAATTACAATACATAATCGCATGGTTCTTCTGTATGAAGTTGTTTCATGACTTTCGAGTGTATATTGTGAACAAGTAATACATAGCTCGGCCGTAGAAATCCGTTTACAAAGTGTCTTGAAATTTTTAGTCATTCTTTGGTCAATACAACTTGGTACAACAAGTAAATACGGGAATTGGATTTTAATAATCCAGACTTTGCCTCGTGACCGGTAATGACTTGTACTTAGGAAATTCCCCACAACACTCCCAACTTTCAATATATTGGCCAACGATGAACTTTTGTTAATTGAGAAACTAACTCAGTTAGTGGATGCTTACATAGCATTTTGATGTTGACGTGGACAGGCCATGTCATCGTCCACTAACCTAGTTAGTTTTCAAATAACAAAAGTTTACTGTCAGCCAATACTTTGAAAGTTGGACTGTTGTGAGAATTTTTTTAAGTACATATTATTATCGGCCAACGAGGTAAAGTTTAGACTATTAGTCTATTACCACCGGCCATGCTATAGTTTGTCTGCAATCATCGCCACCACTGCCAATGCCAATTCCGCTTCAATCAGTCTGATCTGGCTGTCCGGTTTTAGAAACATTGCTTTCAACCTGCAAAGTGGAAAGATTTGACACCGACTGTTGTGCATTTAATCTGCTAAAAATCATATTAAAAAAAAAAAAACAACTTACATTAACCAGGTTTAGATTCAAAAGTACTAAATGAAATAAATGTCAGATAACAAGTAAGAAAAACAGTTTCTTGAGGTATAACAAGGTCATGTATAAATACATCAATTATCCTCCATTACTACTAATTCAGTAACACAATCCATCAAACAAAATAAAAAAAAAAACAAAACAAAACACGTAGTTCATATCATAAATTTCTTCTTCTTTTCGCTCCTATCCGAAGAAAGAAATTACCGTCGTAGATACAGATGCCTTTTTCAGCTATTGATTCTCCTTTTATGTTTCATTTTTAAACTTCCCATTTCGTTACTATCGTGTTCTTCCATACACATCAATCCATAGTCATGGGCTGACTCATGCAGCACCTGAACCGAGCCTTTCGAACCGTGGTCATAATCTCGGTTTCAGCATGTTCAAGCATTCTGACTACGTCAGTGAAAGGTGGCCTGACATCTGAATTTCCGTCCCAGCAACGTGTCATTATTTCGCTGAGAACTGGAAGGCAGTCATTTGGAATGGTGGGTCGGACACCTTTGTTGACGACAGCAAACGCAGCCTGGACAGCTGTCATGTTTTGGAATGGAAGCATACCGGTGATGAGTTCCCACAGCACAATCCCGAAGCTATAAACATCAACCTTCTGTGTGTAGGGCCTATGTTGGATCATTTCCCTGCAATAGGAACGTCAACCAATTTAGGGTACTTAAACCAGTTGTAATCTAAAAAGACGTGCAAAACGAAGGACCAACAAAGCACCCGTCATTAGAATTGAATAATGCAGAAGGGCTACCACAAGTGCAGTTACGCTCGTAACTCGTAAGTAGATAACACATTAACACACAAGAAGACTTGCCTGTCATGACCCAACAACAACAACAACCGTACCCAGGAAAATCCCACAAATAGCGACGCTATAAGTAGGGTCTGGGGAGGGTGAGATGTAGGCAAACCTTACCCCTATCGTTAGAGATAGAGAGGTTGCTTCCAGAGAGACCCCCGGCTCGATATCAAGCACACATAATATATATAGATAAAAATAAATAAAAAAAATTTAAAAAATAACAAATATACATAAATGCACAGAGACCATCCCTACAGAACGAAACACAGACTTAATAGTACCCTACTCATAATTCCTAAAAATCTTTAACTTTGATCCTAAGCCTCCACGAATTCCTATCTTGGACCATATCCTCCGAGAGGTGTAATTCTAACAAATCCTGCCTAATCCGTTCAACCCAAGTCAACTTGGGTCTGCCTCTACTCCTCTTCCCCTCGACAGTGAGGTGTTCCACTGTTCTAACCGGAGATGTCCTTTGTCTCCGCTTCACATGTCCAAACCATCGTAATCGCCCTTCCTTTATCTTATCCGATATATTAGCCACTTCTAGCCTTTGTCCTTTGTCCTTTGTCTCCGTTTCACATGTCATGACCCACAAGACGGCATTAAATTAGATTTATATCCCAATCTTAGCTTTTTTTACTTTACAAAGAATGGTGCCCTAACCGGAATAAACATCTGTGATATGATACTAGTAGGCCCCTATTCCTCACAGACCTAACCAAGACACTATTTTGTTTGATCCAAATATAAGATTATTTGGACATGCCGGTACAGCTGATCACACAACGTAATAGAGGGACAAAATGAACAAGTTTCTCCTTCTAACATCTCGCTTATCATATGATAACATGGAAGCAATCACTAATCAGATATCATGTACCTGTTCTAAAGCAAACTGAAGATGAGATAGATTATTAGATTGTGCTTACGCAGAGTCAGTTGCAGCTAAGACTAAAGAGAAACTCCAAGAAAGAAAATCAGAGGTTGCACAATGGGCAGGTTGAATAATGGGTGTTCGGGTCAAAATATAAAAGTCAAAACAAGTTGGGTTGACAACACATTGAGTGACTTTCAGCATACTGACCCACACTTGTTTAATCAGTTCCCATTTTAGGTACGACTTTCAACATACTGACCCACACTAGCTTTACAGTTAACACTCGATAATATTTCCATGATATTAATCACTTGGTTTACATGGATCTTAATTCGAACTAATAATATCAAGAGGACATACTGATAAGTGCTAAAAACACAATTTTCCACTAGCAAGAAAAAATCAAACTTTAGTGAGCAATAAGCAGTTAATGCGGTAAAATATCGGATATCGGTGAAGGACCGATATTTGAGACATAGATTATCACGGTGAGATATCGGCAATTTTTATATCATGCAAAATCCATACATGTAGCTATTTAACACTAACAATTCAATATACTCTCCTACCATTAACAAATTAACCTTTTACAACTTGCAAAACACCAACAATTGTAGCAAGTGGGAACTTGTTAAGACTTAAAACACTAATATTTAATACTAATTATTAACAATTAAGACTTAAAACAGTACTAACAACTATAAGAAGTAAGAAAAATGGAAGACCTAAGAAGAAAAACACCAATATCGGGAATATCGGTGATATATCGGTAAAATATCGGTCAAATATCGGCCAATATCGCCGATAAATATCGGTGCAAAATATCGGTCAAAATATCGTTACCAATATATCGGTTGATGACTGATAACCGAGATATCGGTGATATATCACCGATATATCGGCCGAGTTAACTAAACTGAGCATTCTACTTTTCATGTCAGAAATGTTGAGTGATGTCCAATGTCAGTACATCTAGTTCATCTACATCCAGCTCTAAAAATAAAAGCATAAGAAAACAACTTCAATGATTTGAGACACTGTCCGGACATCTCCACCTACCACTGGCTGACCCATGTGCGAAACATGTTAAAAGGAAAATATATTCTAACTTACTATGCATATACTAGACACCCAAACATTACATAAATGAAATATATGCATGAACAAATGGAAACTTCATTAATTTTGATAAGAGTCATTCAAATCATCAAACTAACAATAATAGGTAAAATGTAACTCCGAGGAAATTTGTTTATCAGAGCGGAAAAAAATATATAAAAAGTAAACATTGCAAATACAGAAGAATCATCACGAACTTGACCAAGAAGTATAAAAATTAGCTATAACCACAACCAAGCAAGCCAAACAACCAAATATTTAAAATCTATTAGTTTTGCTGGATAGTATATTTTTCACTGGAACTCAAAAAGGTTGCAATCATAATGTATGTATCGAAATACATTCAAAACGGCAAACGGTAAATGACAAGAGAATTCACAACCGTTGAAAAATGCAAGGTTTGGACCTGTCAAGGTTAAGTGATTTTAATAGTTTGAATGGCAGGAAGTAAGAAAATTATTTAACATCGACTCATGAAAAAAAAAAGTAAAAGATGCAAACAAAACAGATTTTGGTTTTCAATAAATAAGGCTGTCCACAAAGTCTTGAAAAGAACCATATGATCAACAAGTTAAGTAAACTTACGGAGCCATCCAACGATAGGTCCCTGTCTCAGGTGTCATTCCTTCAGTCTGCACCTCAATTCGAGCAACGCCAAAGTCAGCAATCTTAATCGATTTGTCAGCAGATATTAGAAGATTATCCGACTTCAAATCCCGGTGAATTAACCCAAGTCTATGCACATATTCCATTCCCCTTGCAACATCAAGTGCCTGCTTAACTGCCAGCTTCAAAGGCACTGATCTGTTCTGTCTCTTCGTCAAAAACTGCCTAACGGAACCTCCTTTCGCATATTCTGTAATAATACACCATACCATTGGCTTTCGGCATGCACCAATAAACCGAACTATATTTGGATGCTTTAACGTTGCAAGCATCATAACCTCCTGCTGAAATTGTTGCTCCATGAGCTGTGCCCTCTCTAAGTCATTCTCCGGTTTTTCCAAAAGCTTGATAGCAACATCGACACCATTATAAGTACCTTTATAAAGCTTCCCGAATGCACCTTGTGCAAAAGCGGGTCCCATACAAAGTTCCCTCAGATCAATGGTCCATTCATCAAAATTTTCAAGCCCCTCCGTCGGGAAACGAGTATCCAACAGAGCTTGAGCCAGAGCATCATCACTTAAACCTTGAGAAGGTCTTACTTTACTCACACTCTGCGCATCATAATAACTATTTTTTACACGCTTCAGACCTTGGTGATTTAAGATGCGAGTGTGCGAGTCGTTATTAGACCCGACACTACTATTGTCAAGAGACATAGCAACTGACCCGCCACCGTTGCTCATCTGCAAACTATTGAAGCTGTCGATAGACATATTGGACCCTTCACCGAGTTTATGGTAGAAAACTTGGGACAGATCAACAAAGTTATCATTCCCGTTATTAATTCCCACCATACCTTGAAACTTTGAACCCTCCATCATTTTTATCGGACAAGTTAAAAATCACCTTCAAACACTCCTTAATCCTTCATTGCATGTAAACAAACTATCAAACTCAAACACCTCAACCCAAAGACCTGTATCAAAAGCAAAGTTTAAAAGAACGGAAACGAGCCTCGAGGCGTTTTCCATTCGCCTCATGAGGCGTAAGCCTCGAGGCGAACCAAGGCGTAAGCTTGAGGCGCAGTCAAAAAATAAATATAAAAATTATGTGTCTATAAAAAATAAAATACTTGACCTAGAAAAGTCTAAAACATCAAAAACACACATCAAAAATAAAATAATTGACCCAAAAAGTCTAAAACACCCAAAAAAAAAACACGTAAAAAACACCCTAAACCACCCGAGGCGCACATTTTCTTAGCGCCTCAGCCCTTAGAGGCGTATGTACAATCTGAACTCCATGAGGCGAGCCTCAGACTCGTTTTCATAGAGTTTCGCCTCGAGGCGCACCTCGAGGCGTACGCCTCACCCGTTTTTTTAAACCATGAATCAAATCCGTTGCAAACTTGCAATAAATCACATACCAGTTTACAATATTGACAGACTAATATATTTTGCCATAAAATCAAAAATAAATAACATACTCAATACCTACTCATACCCAATTGTCATAAGCATAAATGTACTCCAACATAGCCGATTACTAAATCATAAACAATCAACGATCTACTTATAGACCGGATAGTCATCAGCATGGACCGCATGGTTCAAACTAGAACTAATTTTTTTAACGTCCAACAAAGCCCGACCACCCGGGTACACCCATGCCCGCGATCGCAAACAGAGCCGGTGACCTAGGCCATCACCAATTCCAGAGGAAGCCGACCGCCCAAAGGTTCACTGTAGTAAAACTTCTGGCACGCACATGACATTTCGTCATGAACAAGACTCCAACCGGTGACCTCCCCTACAGAAAGTCACCGGGTACCGCTAGAGCACTGCCCCTTTGATAAATTAGAACTATTTCATGAAACAAAAATTACTTTTTACACAACAAACAACACACCATTTAAACCTTAATATCATTTTCAACTAACCCTAACCCTAAATCCCCAAAATAATTGATATCCATCACTACATCAATCAACTCCAAATTAAACACAACCCATATCATATTTCACCCAATACAAACTAAAAAACAAAACCAAACACTCAAACAGCTAAAAACACATAAAAAGCCATAAACTTTACAACTTAAACAGTCATTAAAATAAACTTATAAATTATAATAATTAAGCAGTAAGCTTAAAGACCAAATTAAAGAGTGACCCATGAACACAAAAGTATGTGATTACTAAAAAAGAAAACAAAAGAACTTACAGATGATCAAGAAAGTTTGGCTTTGATTGGTTTTTTATTATTATTATTATTAATAATATTATTTAGTTGAAGACTGAGTCTTTGATTAGAGAAGTGTAAAGGATTTGTGGGAAGAAATGAATGGAATTTCGTTATACTGATAGTTGCTGCTGTCGTCTTCGACACCAACGATAAGGGTAGAGAGAGAAAACGAGTATAGAGAGAGAGAAAAACAAGAACTGGTCTTCTTTGTGTTTTTATCATTTTCTTTCAATAATTCTATTTCTTTGTTTTTATTTAATTTTTTCTACATTAGAAAGACCACTTTCGTTGATTGTAGTTTGCAAGGTAAACTACTACTTTTATCTGCCTTGTGTTGGAGTGGTTAGGCGGACGGGGCATCACCCGAATTGTTTACGGGTACCCACTATCAGTACGGTAACACCGTCGTCGTCTATGTTAATAGTGGTCATCTGAACCGTTTTGCTGGTTCTGTTTACCGTGCTAGTAACTTTTTTAATTTATTTTTGACTTTTATAAATGTTATTTTATAATGTTTGAACCGTTTGTTTGTTAGTATTGTATTATTATTCTTACCGTCTGTTTTATAATAATTTTAACCGTTTGTTTTAAAATCTAATTAAATAAAAAAACATAAAAAACTAAAATTCATTACTATTAAACATTAAACATAAAAATAAAATACATTAAAAGAAATAAAAAAACCTAGAGTTGGCGCAACAGTTGCCATGCCTCGACATAGTCAAAACTGTTGTCGTATCGAGCCGCATAATCCACATGCGTGAACTCGATAGCCAACTCCGGTTCGACGCCCGACTCCTCCCTCAACGTGTTCTCGTACAGGGTGGTCCACCGATCACACTTTATGTTGAGATCGGCCCACTTCCGCTGCAGGCTCATGATTGTCCGGTCATTGGTGCCGACGTGGCGGTTGAAATTAGCCAGCACACGGTCCCAAAAACCCTCCGGGTGGGAGCCTGAGCCCGAGGCCCTCAAGCGTTGACGTTGTTGTAGAACCGGGTCGTCCGAGGCGTCTTTGTAGTAGATCACCAAGGCAATCTCTTCTTCGAAGGTCCAACGAGTCATCTTCATGTGTGTGTGTTTGTTTATACGGTTGTAAAAGTGAGTTTTAACCCCACAGTTTGTTATGTTTATATACAAAAAAATTGGAACGGTTCAAATTTAATTTACTGATTGTTTTGGTGTAACGATATCAATGCTATTGAATTTGATTGACGGTTTCCAAATTGAATTTACTGATCGTTTGGTTGTGGAAGAGTTGTAATAGTAAAAGTAATTAATATTTAACCTTTAAACCATGTGAAATAAAAAAAAAAGCTTAGTGAAATTAAAAAATAAATAAATAAAATAATCAGTGGAGTGCTGCCTCCAAAAAAATGTTTAACTGAAGTGAATCAGTGAAATGATGTGACAGTGAAATTAAAAAAAATAAATAAAAGAATTTGTTATTTCACCAACATTCAGGGTTCAAGACTCATGTATGTAGTCCGGTAATTTCCCGAATTACCATTTATGCAGTTATAACCTATACTTGTGTACCGGACGACTCACTTAACTAACCCTAGTCAAGTGCAATGCATGGATTATCGTGTAAGTTAACTAGTGTTAGGTTAAATCATTAACCCGAGAATGGGGGTGTCACACAATAAGATGTTTGGCTACAGTAGATACACTTTCTATTTTGGCTTTTTGATATTGGTTGAAAAGTTGTTTTCAAGGAGTCATAAATCCTGACTTCTTGTTTTGCTTTTGGAATAAAAAATTACAAATCTACCAACCCATACAACCAATTTTCACAATAAGCTAAGCTAAACATTTTTTTAAAAAACAACTTAATAAGTTGACTTATTGGTTTTTCCCATCACAAAAGCTAATATTTTCATGAAATCATAAGTCAATAAGCACTTCCGACAAAAATCACTTTTGGAGTTAAATAAGCAAATCCCAAACACCCTTTTAGTATATCCCATTACATTTATTTATCTCGTATAATAAACGGGGTTCTACTTTAGTGTGTTACGCTATGTTCCTAAGTTCACTTAAGGGAGAAAAAGAAAAGAAAGAAAGGAAATCGCTCGATAATATAAATAGTTTGATTTTCTTTTTTTTCCTTGAGTTAATTGCAATTTGCATCCCCGTGGTTTAGAAGTGGAAGCAGTTTGCACCCATTTTTGAAAGTTGTCGCAACTTGAGCCACTATGTTTTGTTTTCCATTGCACTTTGAGCCCATTTGTTAACAATCCGTCAAAAACAAACGTTTAAAACAAGGAAGTTACTAAAATGCCCTCATCTCTCCCAATAAACCCCAATTTTGAGCCCTAATTCATTCCAATCAGTAATCTTTCAAGAGCCTCTGCATCTTTCAAATCGACGACCTCTTCATCTTTAACCGAACATCTAGTCTGCTACAATCGACCCTCTCCTTTAATCAGCTGCTACAATCGTCTGCTGCTACAATCGTGCATCTAAGGTGACTTGTTCAATCGACCATCTAAGGTGACCTGCTGCTACAACTGTCTGCTGATAAGGTGACCGGCTCAATCGACCATCTAAGGTGACCTGCATATTGTTGTTTATGTTTCCTGTTTATTGTTGAACATAACAATAACCCAAACCTAAACATAACATTACCCAAACCTGCATATTGATACTTGAACCCAAATATGCAGCCCCGCCATGAAAACATTTTAGGGTAAACTGGTTCTTCATATTACCTGTCAACAAAATCGTGTACTTTTAACTAAAAATTGCAACTTTATTGAAGCAAATCATTCTTTAGTTAAACTGTAAAACGACTTGGAAACTTACAATAAACATCGTTTGGGTTGAAAGCACCACCATCCTTTCGAATCCTTAACAGTTGTGAGTCCATTACTGTAGCGCTTTTGGGTTAATCTATGTGGATTGGATTTGCGACTCCATTACTGTTCAACAATAGGGTTAAGGGGAATTGGATTTTAATAACCTGAACTATTTGAAATTGGCCACTGGCACCCCCAACTAAAAAATTGGCCATATATAACCTGAACTATTGACTTATTGGAATCTAACACCCACTAACGGTTAAATCACTAACACCGTTAGTGGGCTTGATGCGTGGCAAGATTTGCTGACGTGGCATGCTGACGTGTCAATCCACGTGTGCACACATCAGCGTGCCACGTCAGCAACTTGTGCCACATCAGCGTGCCACGTCAGCAACTTGTGCCACATCAGCGTGCCACGTCAGCAACTTGTGCCACATCGGCGTGCCACGTCAGCAACTTGTGCCACGTCAGCAACCCAACTAACGGCGTCAGTTAGTTGGGTGCTAGATTCCAATAAGTCAATAGTTCAGGTTATATATGGCCAACTTTTTAGTTGAGGGTGCCAGTGGCCAATTTCGAATAGTTTGGGTTATTAAAATCCAATTAATAATGTACTTAGGGTTTTTTTTTTGTTTAAGGATCTGTAATGGATAATATGGTGGGAAGATTAAGTTTGATGGTAGGGAAATTTACTTATCTACCCTTGCTATAACGTTAATTTGGATGGAGAGTTAACAATTGGGCTCAAAGTGCAAGATAATACAACTACATTGGCTCAAGTTGCGAAAATTTTCAAAAATGGGTGCAATGTCCCTCCACCTTGAAACCACAGGGACGCAAATTATAGTTAACTCTTTCTCCTTTCTTTTAGGGGTGTTCAACAAATCGAATAACGAATTTTCGAATTATTCGAATCGAATTTCTCAAATTTTTAATATTTTTACCTGAATTCGTATTCGATTCGTATTCGCTTAAAATTAATTTATTCGATTCGTATTCGATTCGAATAAGAAACTCGAATTCGAATCGAATTCGAATAAATTCGATTTAGTTCAAATTCACCATAAATAATAAATTTTTTTACTTTTAGTTTTAAAACTAATACAAACTCATTATTTTTAACATATAAAATACAAATCTACAAAATTGATAAGCAACAATATATCAAAAACGGGAATAGTAAAAATAGTAGAGTGAATGTGATGTATAAGGTAAATATGTAAAATATGGTTATGGCACAAGTTGTAGAAACTATGGATTCTTAGAGTTGGACCAAAATTGAGAAGTTCTTTTTTTCAATGTGTATATTTGTATATATAACTAACTAGCTGATTACCCCGGGAGGATCCCGGGGTTGAAAAATCTAATATAACGTGATAACATATTGTAAATACCTCAAGTTAACTAACCACAAAATCTCTCAATCATTGCATGTCCATAATATTCTAATCAGTAATAACCATATTCCCTAACCTAAAACCTAATCAGTAATCATCTAAACAATCACTTATGTAAGCTGCAACTATTCAAAAACTCATCACATCTCTCTAATCTCTCAATAGAGTAAAAAACTTATCACATCTCTCTAATCTCTCACATTCTAATGACTCCTATAATTCCTAACCTAATTAACTAAACAATCACTTAAGTTGGAAGTTGTAACCATTAAAAAACTTATCACATCTATGTACCAAGTCTCGCAATACTAATATTGATACCTAACATAAAAGAATGTATAACTCTAATATTAACACCTATCATAAATGCTAAAAAATGCATAACTCTAATATCAATATTCAATACATAACCTAAAACAATGTATAACTCTAATATTAATACATGTCATAAAGGCTAAAAAAAATACATAACTCTAATATCAATATTCAATACCTAACCTAAAACAATCTATAAATCCAATGCTAACACCATAATCCTAATATTGTTTTACTTAACGGTAACCATAAACGGAATGGAGAGAAGTTATGGGACTTACCACCATAATATACATTAAAGAATCATTAAAAATAATAGAAACATTAATAGTCGACATTAAAGAAAATTTGAAAATTATATGAAAGAATTATATGGGATAGAGAAGCAACCTGATTGGAAAACAAAAAGCTTGCTGGACGATCATGATTGGCATAAGTGGATGTTGCTGATGATTGAGGATGGTAATTAATAATGTTTTACGGTTTTTTAGATCAAAATCCAATTTTGATAAAGGTCCAAATTTCTTAAACACAGAGAAGTAACTTGATTGGAAAGCACTGACGCACCTAGTTTGGAGACGTCGAACTGTTCAAGTTTGGCGGGAGAGCTGGCTGAGAAAGATAGAGATGCAGAGGAGAAAACTTTTAGGGTTTGGTTTTTAGGAGGCGGTGAGATAAGAATAGGGTTTTATCTATTTCTTTTTTTTTTAATAAAATAACAAACAATTTAAAAACACTAAAATCTTTCGATTATTAAGCCACGTGGCACTTTCATGGAGAGGTTGAGGCCACCATTTCACGCCACGTCAGCAACTATCAATTCTTTTATATATATTATTATTATTATATATTATTATAATAGATAATGTGTACATGTGTATATATATTTAAAAAACATACATGTTTTTATTCGAATTTCGAATCGAATCGAATTTAAAATCATAAATTTGTATTCGATTCGTATTCGATTTAGTGGACTCGAATTCGAATTCTTAATAATCGAATCAAATTCTTGGTAATCGAATCAAACTAAATCGAATTTCGAATTTTTCAAATCCGAATCGAATTCTGAACACCCTACTTTCTTTACCTCTATTTTGTTATCTTTCTTTTTCTTCTATTTTCTTCAAAAAAAAAACTTAGTTCAATAATATATATATATATATATGGGTTGCATAATGGGGTTGAGAGATAGCTTAGTTATCTTGTCATCTGAGATATTGTTATATTTTAATACTAGGTTAGAGCCCCGCGTGTACACGCGGTACATGTCCATGTCAAATGAAAAAAAATCTATAAAGATGGTAGTATGCAAATTTTATTTATTGAAAGTTACGTAATACAATTCGTATGAATTTTGGTTGATTGTAAATTATCATAAAAAAGTTTAATGTTACCCAATAACAGACATATGAATCAACAAATGTTTGATTAGACGTGATTTAAAAACAAATAATGAAATGAATAAACATATATTTATTGTAACGGCATGCAAATGAAGATTAAAGTAAATAAATGTAGCTTAACAAATCATACAACCAAAAAATTATAAAAAAAAAATGATTTATGCAAAATATGATCGCATACTTATTCACAAACTTCAAAATATTTTTTATAGACAACATTTGTTATTTATTATTAACGTTGTCATCTTTATCCAATATTAGTATGTTCAGGCCATTTCTACTTTTGTCACTTGGCAGCGACATACAACTGCCCATGTGTGAAAACATGATCTTTCAAATACAGACCTATCCAAAATAGGGTTCGTCCTTGACTCTTATTTATTGTCATTGCAAAACATAAAGTAAGAGGGAATTGTTTGCTGTTAAATCTGAAAAGAATCTTCTTATCAGATGGGGACAGCCTAATTCTCTGGATAAAAGTTCGCATTCCAATGTTACTCCCTGAAATTATTTTAGCGTCTATAACACGGTTTGATATGGCAAGACGATTTGGAACTTGTGGCTTTGAAAAGAATTTATGTCTACTTATAGGATCCCTGAACCGTTAGAATAACAAAACAGTAAAATTTGTCAAAAAAAAAAAAACTCTGGTGAGAAAAAGAAAGACATTTGGCATTGTAACTGTATTATCATCAAGAATTTAAGGTAAATATATATTGAAGACCCTGAACTGTTTTGATGGTTTGACTCATAACCAGTGACCTAAAAATCAAGCTAAAACCACGGTGAAAAATCAATACTAAAGCTACATGAGAAACTCGTTAGGAGTAAAGATAGTAACGTGGATGGGTTGAATAATATGTCAAGATGGGAAGTTTTTTATAGGGCAACCTTTTATCCATTTGACATGTTTCAATGCTTCCTTAATCGGAATATTGTGTCTCGAACAATTCTGATCGAATAAGTCGGATTTATTTATATAGTTGAATTATAAAAATGGAAGGATTGATAATTTACGTGATTTGGTCAACGCCGCTTAAAATTAGCACAGTTATTGCAATCATGATGATGTTTAGCGTTTCATTACAATTGATTAAAGGAAAATTCTTTATAAACATAATATGATAACGTTAATCTGTCAAAGATATTTAAATGAAAGACGTAATATTCTTATTCTTAGTATCACTGAAACGCTATTTAGTTAATGTAGTCAAAGATGGAGGATTTCATGACAAATGAGGTTTTTTAATGTTATGAATCGCCTTTTAGTTAATGTTGTTACTGATAACGTAAGATGATATTTCATTACTAATTTCGTTACTAATTACTAATAAGTGTATTGTAAGACATAAAAATAAATAAAGTCAAAGAATTGACCCCATCAAAGTAACAAAAACGAAAAACGTTTTTACGTTTATCGGTCAACAATATTAAAATGAAAGTCGTTATTGTAATATCATTGAAAATTATTTTGAATATATTATATATTTTAGGAAATTGTTAAATAGATTTAAATTATATTTATTATTAAAAGAATATATTTAAATTGTATTTATTAAATACATTTTGTTTACCAAAATTATTGCTTGAATCTTCCTGTTATCATTAATTGAGTTTTTTTATAATTTTTGAAATAATTTGAATCTTGTTAATGATCGAGGGTTTCATGACAAATGAGGATTTTTTATATTGATGTTATGTTTATTCTTTATGTTACTATTAATAGTAATAAATGGATGACAAAAGTTAACTTAACAATTTAAATTATTTACTAATTTATTCATATAATTGAAATTATTTTGAATATAGTATATATTTTAGTAATATATTCGTAAAAATCGTAAAAGAAAATTTTAGTTTGGTCAATAAGAAATAAATGAGGTTAGAAATAAAATTAAAAATCGTAATATTAGCTTTAGAATTAGTAATATATTCGTAATTTAGTTTGGTCAATAATAAATAAATGAGAGTAACAATCGTAGTATTAGTAATATATTCGTATTTTAATTTAATCCGGTGTATAATAAATAAATGACACTAAAAAACGTAATAAATACCATTAAATTCGTTCAATTATTATTAATGTCATTAAAAATCATAATAAATAACATTAAAAATTAAACAATCCTTTTAATTGCAGGAAAACTAATAATAATTCGAAAAAAATAGTAATATAAATAAGTGAGATTAAAGATTTTCAATATTAACCTCAAAAATTGTAATCAATAATTAAATCAATTACATTAAAAACATCGGCGTTTTAAATTGACTTACCAATTATCGACAAATTATTATTGACATCTTAAAATTTGCATATTACTATTGAAATTATTATTACGAATAGTAAAACTAAAATCATAAAATTAGTATTAGTAATATATTGGGTCAACAATACTATTTTTACGATTCGTAAAACTAAAATCGTAATATTAGTATTATTATTAGTTAGTATTAGTAATTTATTCTTAATATAAAAATTTAATTCGGTCAATAAGAAATAAAGGATATTAAAATTAAAAATCGTAATATTAGTTTTAGTATTAGTAATTTAATTTGGTCAATAATAAATAAATGAGATTAAAAATCATAATATTAGCATTAGTATTAGTAATATGTTAGTAATTTAATTCGGTCAATAATAAATAAATGACAATAAAAATCGTAATAAATAACACTAAATTCGTTTAATTATTATTAATGTCATTAAAACAAAAAACAAATACCATTAAAAATGAATAAATCCTTTTAATTGTAGGCAAGACTAATAATAATTGAAAAAATACTAATAAAAGTAATATTAAACATAATTTCGTAAACAGAGATTAAAAATAATTTCGTAAAATAGTAATATAAATAAATGAAATTCAAAAATCAAAATAAATGACATTAATAGGGGTCAATTATTATTGAAATGATTTTGATGATTATCATTTAATGAGAATTGATTAAAGGAAAGTCATAATATATAAAAAATTAAATTCGGTCAATAATATTAAATATAAATTTGAAAAAACAGTAATATAAATAAAAGAGCTTAAAAATATTAACAAATAACATTAAATTCGGTCAATTATTATTAATGTCAATAAATATTATTAAACATAATTTCGTAAAAATAGATTAAACATAATTTCGTATTAATTGTAATATAAAAAAATGAGGTTAAAAAATCGTAATAAATAAAATTAAATACGGTCAAATATTATTAATGTCCATAAATAAAATTAATTCTAACATAATAAAAATATATTAAAAATAATTTAAGGAAAGTCATAATATAAAGGAAATGATTTTGATGATTTTCATTTAATAAGACTTTACTAAAGAAAAGTCATAATATAAAAAATTAAATTCAGTCAATAATATTAAACATAAAGTAAAAAAATTAATATAAATAAATGAGATTAAAATTTTTAATAAATAACATTAAATTCGGTCAATTAAACTATATTAATAATCAAAGCTTTTGAACAGTGATTTTGATTTCTGTCTAATTTTTTTGCGAATAAGTATTATTAGTAACTAATTGTGATCAGATGTTATGGTAGTAGCTGGGTGGTGAGATCGTTTACTTGCTATTGGGTTGGTGCGGGTTCGAAACCCAGGTTATACGGTAATTTGTTCACATTTTTTTACATAATATTGGTTCTTTAACACATGGCAGATAATGAATTTGTCCCAATCAGCTTTCACCACTTACCCCCTTTACGTGTCGGCTCCTCTGTTAACCACGCGTCTTCCACCGTTCACATTCCCATTTTTCATATGCTCCAACCTATAAAGAGAGCTTTCGAGCGAGACTGCAGTTGGACGGTGGGGTGCTCCCTGCTTTTGTTGGATTGTCGATGCTGGCGTTGGTAGCGGTGGTGCGTCTTCCTGACAGCCACCGTCTCCCTGAACTGTGGTTGTCGGTGTTTGATGGTGTTAGCGGCGTTGGGGCCGACGGTGGTTGGGGGTGGGGGTTGGTTAACGCACTGTTTTCGATGTTCTCCTTCACCAAAGTTATCTCTATTTAAGGTAGTGGATCTCAACTATGTTGAATTAAGCTTATATGAACTGATTGTTTGTTACTTCTTCATCTCTTAACATAATGGGGTTTTTGTATTTTTCGAATTAGGGCTCATGTTGGTCATTCGTTACTTAGATTTTTGGGTTTTTTTTTCCTTGATTTCCAATAATAACTCATCACATACTTTCAGCATTCTATATCAATGCAGACAATGACGTATTAAAGAAGAAACGAGAATCGTGCATTTCTATCCCTCCGATCGAGCAAGATTTCATGATTCATACATAGCCAAAGGTATGTAATCCAATTTGCAATTTTTAATTTTTGGTGCAATTATGTGTGTATAACAATTGTGAATCACTTTCAATACTGCTGGTATTTAAATTCTTCAAATGCTCAGTGTAAAATAACATGAAGATGGTGTTATTAGTTTTTGAAATTCAAAGATGTTATGCTTCGATTATATATTGCATCAAGACTACTTGGATTATTATAAATGTTTTTGAAATTCAAAGATGTTAGGCTTCGATGATATATTCATTGAATTTTTATTTGGATTTCACTATTTTGATTTTAGTGAAGCCTACATCACCTATAAGATCTGAACTTGATGTAAAGCTTAGTGGCACCCAATGTAACTTATGGGTATGTTTGGCAAAACTAGCAGGAGGCTGGTAGCTGGAAGCTGGTAGCTGGTAGCTGTAAGCTGGTAGCTAGAAGCTTTTTAAATATATTTTGGTGTTTGGCAGAGTAGTTGGAGCTTTTAATAAAATGTATAAAATGACCAAAATGGGCATAATTAAAAGCTTGCAAGGAAGGTTTTTATTTTATTTTTAAAATAGAATGGGTATTTGTGTCATTTACTCATTAAAAGCTTGTAGCTAGTAGGAGCTTTTTCTTAAACGCTAGTACTAGTAGCTTTTCACTGTAGAGCTTTTTCTCCAATCTAAAAGCTTCCAGCTCCTTCAACCAAACAAGGCTTTTTATTGAGTAGGAGCTTTTTCTTAAAAGCTTGAAGCTTGAAGCTCCTAAAATCTCTTAAAAGCTCTTTGCCAAACATACCCTATATATGGGAAGATTAGAGACATTAATGAAATTAAGATCATCTAAGCTAAAAAAGATGGTGCTTCGAGATGAAAATGCTAACCCGGCCACGGTCCAGTCAAGTGGTTCTAAAACCATTATGTTTTTCAGCTCCAGATATAAGTATTTTACTTTTTAATTTAAGTGGATCGTCAAGTTATCATGTAAGTAATTTATCTTATCATAGTCCTATGTTTTTTTTAAATCTTACTGTCTTAAAGTTTTACCCACAAATCTCTACAAAGGTTTGTAAACGGACTTCGCAAAGAAAAAGTTGATTGCTACAAGTTTGGTTATGGCTAATGAATTTTCCTCTATGTAGGTGTTGCAAATTGGACAGATTGTGCTGGTTGGCGAACAGGTGTTGTATGGTTTGTTCCGAAACCGGACAGTTATAAAATAGAGTATGTCGAAAATGAATAGAGATGTTATATTATACTTGATATTTAAGAAGCTTTATGACTTAAAGACACACTTTGTGTTAGTTTCAACCAGTTTGACCGGTTACCTATAAAGCTATTTTAAAATCTTAGTTGTGGTTAATAATAACATTGATTATTTGTTCAAATGTGCAAAATTGGCGCACTTGAAGCATTACGAGAGGCTTAACTTGGTGGTTTGGTAGTTTAACCATCTCAAGAGCTTTTCAAGGACATGGTTATCAAAGTGACAACTTTGTATTTTTATAGTCGAGGTATGTTATTCCTTTAAATAATGAATTGGGCAGAAAGGAAGAGGTAAGTTTCCAAAAATTATGAAATTGCAACTTACATGTGACATTGTTGCAATTATATTTGGAATAGGCGAGTGTAAGTTACCTTTCTGGTTATTTTAGTTACTAGCCACGTTTGATTGTTTGCGTATGTAGGTATGTATTCGTAAATATATTGTTTAAGCTCGCCTTTCTTTTGGGGACAATCATTGGAAATAGTTGGCTAATCTTGAATCTTTTAATAGGACCTTTTTTTATTATGAGAGTCCTAGGCTGTTTGAATCTGATTGTCTTTGTGTTTGTTGTAGGGGATTGTCGCTTCGCTGCAGCTGCGACTCCTCCTATTTATGCAGGCTTGTGTTGCTGCGTTTTTGTTTCGTTCTTGACTCGTAGGTACAATATCGTCTTGCTAGGTTTGTTGATAGCATTTATGTAGTGTATGGATAAGATAGGTTGATTTATGATAACATATTTGACTTTTTGCTGTGCGAGTGTCATATCAGGCGTTTCACTTAGAAGGAATGTCTACACAAAGCCGAAAATAAGAGGTAAAAAATGGTTTTGCTAAAACAATTGTGCTGGATCATAAGACTAAAGGGTAACAATACTTTTCAAGAATAGGAATTACAAACTTAGGTATTATACTACTGCTATGTCTACCTCAAATCAAGAACACCTATGCTGCTATAACTAATAACCATGTTAAATGCAGGCTTGCGTGAAAAAAGGAAGGCATGACAACATCGGTAGCTAAACTACCAAATGAAGGACACAAGAAGGAAGCAACTTTTGTGCATTTTTCATTTGATATTTTTATGCATACCTATGTTAGTACTTATACGTAATTGAAAAATTGATCGTAACTTTCTACTTATGTATTAAGAAGACATGAACCAATGTGTGTTTTTGACTTGTAATTGGTTCTCCATTTAAGATAAATAGCACAAAATGTCGCGCAAAGCGCGACCATGCAACACCCTAGTTATTATTAATGTCAATAAATAATATTAAACATAATTTCATAAAAATAGATAAAGCATAATTTCATATTAATAGTATTATAAATAAATGAGGTTAAAAAATCATAATAAATAACATTAAATTCGGTCAATTATTAATAATGTCCATAAATAACATTAAATCTAACATAATAAAAATATATTAAGAATAATTAAAGGAAAATCATAATATACAGGAAATGATTTTGATGATTATCATTTAATGAGAATTAATTAAAGGAAATTCATAATATAAAAAATTAAATTCGGTCAATAATATTAAACATAAATTCAAAAAAAAAGTAATATAAATAAATGAGATTAAATTTTTTAATAAATAAATTAAATGCGGTCAATTATTATTAATGTGAATAAATAATATTAAACATCTTAATAAATAACATTTAAAGTTAATAAATCTTATTAATTGCAATCAGTAAACACGGTAAGATTATTAATCTTAATAAATAACCTCAAAAATCGTAATCAATAATTCAAATAAATTACATTAAAAACATAAAAGATCGTAATTTAAATTTTAAAATCAATGACTTCTTGTGGTGTTACCTTAGTAAAAAATAGCCTGTGCTGGATTGAACACCATTTAAAGACAAAATATTCGCCAATGGAAATATTTTCTGATTGAAGCAAATCAGGCCATCCAATCACAGTAACATTTAAAAAAGCATTATGTATAGTAAATTTAGAATGTCAATCTAATTATAAAATAAGAGTATTGTAAACATAATGTTTAATAATTGAATAACAAACCTGGCGAGTTAAGCAGAAATTTCTACATGCACCGGCATAGACCATGCGTACCCATCCGTAAATTTAATCTTGGTTTTCATTGATTCATTTAAGTTTTCCAATTCAACAATCGTGTTAGGAATTATCTGCATAGTAATAAGCATTAAATAAGGAAAAAAATAAAAATAAATGAGAGTTATTATGCTAAACCATAAATTTGATAAATTATACGAAATCACTTTAATCAATTAGAATTTAATCAATATTATCATTCATATAATTTAATCAATTATACAAAATCAGAGATTCAAAAATCTCGTATTAATTTAATCAATTTGTATAATTTAATCAATTTCATATTAATAGTAATATAAATTAATGAGATTAAAAAATCGTAATAAATAACATTAATTCGGTCAATTATGGTAATCCTAAATTTCGGGAATGATTGATAATAAATCAATCATTCATACAAAAAAATTAATACGTTTTATTATGTTAAACCATAAATGAAATGATTTTAATGACAATTAATTATATTACGAAAATCATAATATAATAATTAAATTATCAAACTAATCATATTACGAAAATCAATGAATAATGCTTAAAAATAGCAAACTAATTGCAATCATTTAAACTATAAAACTGGAAAATTGAAATGAGTTAAATGACAATTAAATATATTACGAAAGTCATAATATAATAATTAAATTAGCAAACCAATTATATTACGGAAATCAATTAACAATGCTTAAAATTCGCAAACTAATTGGAATCATTTGAATTATAAAAATGGAAAATTGAAATGATTTTAATGACAATTAATTATATTATGAAAGTCATGATATAATAATTAAATTAGCAAACTAATTATATTACGGAAATCAATGCATAATGCTTAAAATTAGCAAACTAATTGCATTCATTTAAATTAGAAAAATGGGAAATTGAAATAATTTTAATGACAATTAATTATATTACGGAAATTAATGAATGATGCTTAAAATTAGCAAACTAATTGCAATCATTTGAAATATAAAAATGGAAAATTGAAATGAGTTTAATGACAATCAATTATATTACCAAAGTCAAAATATAATAATTTAATTAGCAAACTTATTATATTATGGAAATCAATGAATAATGCTTAAAAATAGCAAAATAATTGCAACCATTTATGTTATAAAAATGGAAAATTGAAAGGATTTTAATGACAATTTATTATATTACGAAAGTCATAATATAATAATTAAATTAGCAAACTAATTATATTACGGTAATCAATGAATAATGCTTAAAATTAGCAAACTAATTGTAATCATTTGAATTATAAAAATGGAAAATTGAAATGATTTTAATGATTTTAAAAAAAGAATAGTTTTTTTAAAAACAAATAGGCATATGAACATGGAAAATTGAAATGAAATAATTTGAATGACAATTAATTATATTACGGAAATAAATGAATAATGCTTAAAATTAGCAAACTAATTGCAATCATTTAAATTATAAAAATGGAAAACTGAAATAAGTTAAATGACAATTAAGTATATTACAAAAGTCATAATATAATGATTAAATTCGTTCAACATCAAAAAACCGAAAATCATAAAAATATTGACATTAATAATTTATTAACAATGCTTAAAATTAGCAAACTAATTGGAATCATTTGAATTATAAAAATGGAAAATTGAAATGATTTTAATGACAATTAATTATATTATGAAAGTCATAATATAATAATTAAATTAGCAAACTAATTATATTACGGAAATCAATGCATAATGCTTAAAATTAGCAAACTAATTGCATTCATTTAAATTAGAAAAATGGGAAATTGAAATAATTTTAATGATAATTAATTATATTACGGAAATTAATGAATGATGCTTAAAATTAGCAAACTAATTGCAATCATTTGAATTATAAAAATGGAAAATTGAAATGAGTTTAATGACAATCAATTATATTACCAAAGTCAAAATATAATAATTTAATTAGCAAACTTATTACATAATAAAGCAAAAATAATAAGAGGAACTAACATTAGAAGAGTATGATAGGATTACCTTGAATCGTTTGTGGAAAATCAACAAAATATGAAAGATGAAAAAGAAGGATAGAAAGATTCTTTAGGAAGAAATAGAGAATTATGTTGGTGAGAATGAAAAGGTAAAAAAAGAAAATGGTTTATATATACTTGAAACTTGGAGCTCCATATTCAATATGGATACCTCAAACCCTCTCTAAGGCCTTGATTCAACACAAGTGACCTCAATTATAAAGGTGAACCTTTTGTTTATTTTTCTATGTAATTCAAGTAATATACGGAAAATGGGACTATACACTCCATTCATACGTATATTTATGTATTAAATTATAAAAAAGAAAGTTTTTAAATTTACATAGGTTTAGCCAAATTTTATGGAAATTAGACAACCTATTGTCTAATTAGAAGATATTACTTATCTATTAATAGAAATAATTTTATTGATTAAAAGGAATTGATCTCTCATTTATAAGAAATTAATGTCTAGAATATTAATTAATTACAATTAATGAGAAGCACAATTTCGGCAAGGATGTAGAAATAATTGTAACATTTACATAACTAGTATTTTACCTGCCGCCGCGACGCGGCGGCGGCACACGACGGATAAAAATGTGTGTACACAGATCGTGTATGCCGTGAAAACGCGACTTAACGCGCGTCTCGCATTATTTACTGTAGTTGCTAGAATTTTAGCCAGTAATAACAAATAATAATTAAATGGGATATTGATGCATGTTGCAAACTCTATTAAATATTATTATAATAATGTGAATGGTTTCTTAAAAAAAACATGAGCCCAAGATTCACCTACCCACTTCATTTTACCTGCACAAAACCATGTGTACTTCACACTTGTGTACACACATATCTGACTTATAGACAGAAAGTGGCCGGAATTATTCAAACTAATGTAACCGAATACAGATTGTTACGAACTAACGATCAACACTTAAGTAACGGAGAATCTGACGATTACCGGCGTACTCCACCGTAACAGCTGATGGTGATGATGAACCGGAGACGGAGCAAGCAAAGAAATAATAGCGTAAACGATTAGAATCGAACCGGAGATTGCAGAAATCGCCGGAATAAGGAGACGGAACCGGTTATGACTGTGATGATGACGGTTTTGCCGCCGGTGTTCTTTTGAAGCCGTTGTTAACCACCATTTCGACACGAAACCATTTCGAGACGAAGATCAAGTACGGTTAACACAGTTTCCGTAGGTTTTTTGGACGGTGGGGGCATCGTTTACATCGACATGCGCGGCCTTCGAGAAAGTTGCATTAAGAAGACGATGACGGTGATGGTGAAGACGATGACGGTGGCGTTGACGTTCCGTCAAACCTATCTCTCGTCTATCTTCTATCCACCTTTTTACAGTAGCTTTCAACCACCAATCGTCACCTGCGACGTCGGATATGTGCCTGTCTGTATAGAGAGAGAAACATCGATAGGGAGGTGGGTGTTTATAGAGAGAGAAACAGGGCGATGGGTGTTGCAGGAGAATGTTGCCGTCAATGAGCCGACCGCCGCTAAAACTGCCCACTCAGCTGTCGCCAGGCAACCTAACGGATCCGTTAGGTGCGCCGTTAAAGTTGACGGAAAGTACTATTGCAAAGCATTTGCAAAATGTATATATATATATAATTTACATAACTTATACTAATTAATGTACACAATCACGATTTGATTTTTTTTAATATTATTAAATAGGCAAAACACGAATTTTGATTTAATGAAATATTTTTTCTTTGTATACTAATTAATATGGTATGTTGTAATTACAATTATGATTTTTGTTGCAAGCGTAGAGATTTTTTTTTAAGGAATTAAATTAAAAAAAAGGAAAGTTTTTAAATTTACATAGGTTTAGCCAAATTTTATGGAAATTAGACAACCTATTGGCTAATTAGAAGATATTACTTATCTATTAATAGAAATAATTTTATTGATTAAAACGAATTGATCTCTGATTTATAAGAAATTAATGTCTAGAATATTAATTTATTACAATTAATGAGAAGCACAATTTCGGCAAGGATGTAGAAATAATTGTAACATTTACATAATTTACATAACTTATACTAATTAATGTACACATTCACGGTTTGATTTTTTTAAGTTTTTAAATAGTCAAAATACGATTTTTGAAATTAATTATTCTAGTTAATGTTATTAAATAGGCAATTAAAAAGGAAAGTTTTTAAATTTACATATGTTACGCTCAAATTTTTGGAAACTTGACAATCTATTGGCAAAAGTTATTGATTTTCGTTAATATTATTCTAAATAGTCAAAATACGATTTTTGAAATTAATTATTCTAGTTAATGTTATTAAATAGGCAATTCAAAAGGAAAGTTTTTAAATTTACATTAAATTACGCAAAAAAAATTGGAAATTTGAAAACCTATTGGCAAAAGTTTTTGAATTTTTTTAATGTTATTAAATAGTCAAAACACGATTTTGAAATTAATTATTCTAGTTAATGTTATTAAATAGGCAATTAAAAAGTAAAGTTTTTAAATTTACATATGTTACGCTCAAATTTTTGGAAATTTGACAATCTATTGGCAAAAGGTTTTGAATTTTTTTAGTGTTATTAAATAGTCAAAATACGATTTTTGAAATTAATTATTCTAGTTAATGTTATTAAATAGGCAACTAAAAAGGAAAGTTTTTAAATTTACAATGGTTACGCCAAAATTTTTGGAAACAAAGATAATTATCCAGACGAAATTTACAATCATACCAAAACTCTTGCGGAAGGGTCATGCATGACCTTGAAGAATTGCTCTCCCTTGTGATAAGCCATATTCGCAACTTTGTATTCGGATGGTAGTCTAGTATTCAAATGACAAAACATTCAATGAATATCATATTTGACTCATAAACATAAAGATGACAATGAATCACCTATGGATCTCAAATGAAAAAAGATCCAACCACAGTTAATTAAAGCCTAACCATTTCATATACAATTATTAACTTAACAATCTGATCTTGCTTCCATTTTACGGATTGTATTCAAGATGTACATATACAATTAAAACGCTAAGAATGAAGATTTTGTCTTCAAATATGAAAATGGTTAGGCATTAAATATTGTTTCCAGATTTTGTCTTCAAATATGAAGATTTTGTCTTCAAAACCGGATTGAATATGGAGTTGTTCCTCAAATCGTTAAATGCTTGCATATTATCACTAACCATTATAAATCACGATGTATTCCTTCGATATTCAATCCGGTTACATGAAAGTAATGTTTTCATATAACATAACATAAAAGATTTACAGGTTTGAGAACCATATGTATTGATCTTGCTTCGATCTAATGAAAAAGAAAACATACCTAGAATGAAGAATGAAAAAAAGAAGAGTGAATAATGGTAATTGGAAGATTTGTTAGTTAGGTATTGGAGGAGTATAATGGAAGAATGTAGGAATGTAGGAAATAAAAATTAGAAAGAGTATTTATAGGAAGCTAGTTGGAGCTCCATATTGAAAATGGATAGCTCAAACACTCTCCAAGGGCTCCATTCAACCCAATCTCACCTCAATTATTATATAGATAGATTATGATTTCAATTTTCTAGGTGACTTTTGTACCCTTATAATAATAATAATAATAATAATAATAATAATAATAATAATAATAATATAGTATGATGGTGTAATAAAGGTGTGGTGCGGTTAACGGGTAGGAGGTGAGCAATTGTTGGTTGTTCCCCCTCTACTTTCGTGTTGTTTGCCTCGAGTTTTAAGTCTTTGTTTTCATTGTTTTATTGCCCCACCTTGCCTCGAGTAGGGGTCATTTGGGTTTTTCTTGCTTTTTATTTGGGTTGGTTTGGATGTGTTTATGACTTCTAAAAAAAGAGACCGGATTGGTAAACTAGGAGGTTCGGGCCCTGGCTCAAGCAATGGGCTTAGAGCATGCCCCTTCAAGCATTTCCATGAGTGTAAAGATGGTAAACCGGGGTCTTCGGGGTTTTTCCGCCTCCTAGAGCACATGCAGAGTCTGCATTTCAAGACAGAAAATCGGAAGGCGTCAATGAGAGATGCCATATCTCAGGACTTGGACCTTTTCATGGATGTTGGGGGCGCCCTTCAAGATGGGGCCAAATGGTTATGTGGGAGGTGCATGGTGATGCATGCTCTTAGCAAAAGGTGTAATCACGGCACTGATGATGTCTTCTCCTTCTCTGTTAATACAGGGGATGTGGAAGATTTCATTGTAGGGATTCAGAAACCTCGTCATGCGACTGTTGATATGGAACCGGGTCCTTCAGGAGGGGTTGTCGGGGACTTATCCCTCCTTGAAAAGGTTTTCTCTCTGTCTATTCAAACTGTCAAGAGCATTCCCCCGAGCTGTCGTTTGGCGTTCGCCCAAGCTTTGACAGGTGCCTTACGAAAGGTGGTGGCCTCTCCAGGGTCTATAGAAAGTTGGGTCAAATTGCTTTTATTGCTGAGGTGTACCCTGCGGGTGGTCAAACCGTCCACTAGACAGGAGCGGAGGTCCGGGAATAGGAAATCCTTGCAGTGTAGTAGCATCCTGCAAGCGCTTTCCTTGTGGAAAGACGGTTCTGGGTTTGCAGATTTGGTTTCTTCCCTTTTTAATAGTGCAGGGGAAGGTGTTTTCTCTGCCCAGGATGTGAGGGGGGTTGAGCCTTCTGAAGAAAGCCCCAATGTCAAACAATGCCTAAGAAAAGTTAAGGACGGTCACTTCACAGCTGCCGTCAAGGTGTTGTGTTCCAATGGGGTTGCTCCTTTTGGGGAATCCACCATGAAAGCCCTTATTGACAAACATCCGGTGATGCCTCCTCCGTCCTTGCCCGCCAACTCTGACGTCATGCCCGTCCTTATTGTGGATATGGATTGTGTGCTTGGATGTCTCCGATCTTTCCCTAAAGGGGCTTCTTGTGAGAGGGACGGTCTGAGGGCCCAACATTTGCTAGACGCTCTTTCTGGAGAAGGGTCAGTGACTTCCACGGGATTGCTCTCAGCTATTACTGAAGTCGTCAACCTTTGGCTAGGGGGTTTGTGCCCAAGGTCTCTAGCTGAATTCATTTCTTCCGCCCCCCTTACCACTTTATTGAAACCTGATAACGGGATTCGGCCTATTGCAGTAGGGGCCATTTGGCGCAGATTAGTTTCTAAAGTGGCTATGAGGAAGGTTGGGAAGGAAATGGCTAAGTACCTTGGGGACTTTCAATTTGGGGTGGGAACTCCCAATGGGGCGGAGGCGGTGCTTCACAGCGCGAACAGGTTCTTATGCTGCTTCCATGCGGACGGGTCTTTGGCTATGCTCACGGTGGATTTTTCGAACGCGTTTAATATGATCGACCGCACTGCCCTTCTTCGAGAGGTCCATCAACATTGCCCGTCTATCTATCCATGGGTCCAGTTCTTATATGCCCAGCCAGCTAGGTTGTATGTTGGTAATGATTGTATAGGGGCTACTATGGGGGTTCAGCAGTGGGACCCTCTAGGTCCCCTCCTTTTCGCCCTTGCTTTACACCCTATGGTTCTCCGGGTGCAAGAAAGTTGTAAACTCCCATTTCATGCGTGGTACTTGGACGATGGGACGATTATTGGTGATGCCAACGAAGTTGCTAAAGCCTTAGACATTATCCGACTGGAGGGGCCATCCTTGGGGCTTCAACTTAATATTAAGAAAACAAAGGTTTTTTGGCCGTCTTGCAATGGGGTGAAACTTCGGGACGGGCTTTTTCCCAGTGGGATTGGTAGGCCAGAAAAGGGGGTGAAGCTCCTCGGAGGGGCCGTTAGCCGTGACTCTTATTTTATCCAAGAATTGGCAAGGCGGAGGGCATCGCGCGCGGTTGAACTTATGAAACTCTTGCCTTGCCTTAGGGATCCCCAGAGTGAACTCCTCTTGCTCAGGTCCTGTATGGGGGTTGCTAAGTTGCTTTTTGGGTTACGGACCTGCCAACCCCCATGATGGATGAAGCGGTGTCATGTTTTGACAAGGGTCTAAGGGAAGCCATTGAAGACATAGTGGTATGTGGGGGGCCTTTTTTTGGTGACCTACAGTGGCGGATGGCGTCTTTGCCGATGCGTATGGGAGGATTAGGGCTCCTCTCTGCGAAGGATGTCGGCATGTATGCGTTTGTGGCGTCGCGAGCTCAGTCCTGGAACCTTCAAGACCACATCCTACGAAATAGCGGGGTTTTTGGCGCAGACTTGGACTACGTGCAGGCCCTCGAAAAGCTAAATGACTATCTCCCAGGTTTTGATATTGGCGGTTTTTCTAACAAGGACACCGCCCCCTCCCAAAGCCTCAGAAAACTTTGGCGAATGCCCTTTTTGGCAAAATCGCTCAGAGCCTGGGTGAAGATTTTGGTCTATCCCCCCGTCAGAGGGCAGTTATTGAGTGCTTGCAAAGCCCCCACGCCCAAGATTTCCTGACTGTTATCCCAATCGAAGGTCTAGGCCAAAGCATGTCCGCTATTGAGTACATGGCCATTCTTAAATATCGTCTGATGATCCCCATGTACCAGGAGGATGAAATCTGTCCGATTTGCCGTAAGGCCTGCTTGGATGAGTACGGGGAACATGCGGTTCATTGCAAGGAGTTACCCGGTTTCAAATATCGGCATGATTGGGTTCGAGACATTCTGTGGGACATTTTAAGACGGGCTGGAATCTCAGCAAAAAAAGGAGGCCCCCGTGAACTTCCTCTCGGATCCAGCAGAAGGGAGATCCACCCTACGACCAGCAGATCTCCTTGTCTTTGGGTGGGCCGGGGGGAAGCATGCTTGTGTTGACCTGACGGGTGTATCTCCCCTAGTTGGGTTGAGGGATAGTGACTTCGTAGCAGGGCAAGTGGTGCGGAAAGCAGAGGCAAAAAAGGTAGAAAAACATGCTAAAGCCTGCGAGGAGAACCAACACGTTTTTGTACCCATGGCTTTTGATACCTTTGGCTCATTGGCACCAGAGGCTACCCGTTTCCTGACCAGGGTCCAGCGGGTTATTAATAGTAGTGTCTCGTCTTCGGGTGGGCAAGGTTACGTTTTTAGTAGATTAGGATTTGCTATTCAGAAAGGGGTGGCGGCGCAGCTTGTTGCCCGCCTGCCCGTTATCTTGATGTAATTTTCTTTGTCCGGGAATGAAATGGTTGTTCCAAAAAAAAAAAAAAAAAAAGAAGCAATTGCCAAAAAACAAAAAACAAATAAAGGAACCGATCCACTGGATCATACAACTACTGCTTTGTCACCGCCTCTCAGCTCCAGCCGACTGGAACGGTTTCTATCACTCCGGTGGTACCTATAATATTGTGGTATATTAACCGAATATAAAAGTTCTAAACTTTCTTTATTTTTCTCATATTATAAAACCGGTTCTTATGCAATTGATTGGTGGGTGTCGTAGAATTTCATATGTAGTATCCCTTATACGTTATAACTGTTCCAATTAGAATACCCACATGTTATTTTTCATATTTGATCACATTTTTGTTGTGCACGCAAGGTGTTTGATAAAATGTCTCAAAGAGTTCACATTCATGGAATTTGTTTTTTTTTTCTTTTTAAGTGTAATGATAGTTTTAATGGGTCTGTTAATCTGTTATGGATGTGATATTAGAGCTACAATAGGGGAAGTGCTTGCTAGTTTAATGAGTTTATTTTTGTTTTAACATATCATGTTTAAAACTATATTCATATGCAACAGGTAACCTTATTAATTTTCAGGAAAATGTGTGAAGGGCTTATAGCTCGCCCGCTACATTGTGCCTAGTAGGTTTCATTGTGACTTTTCGATCTCAACTCGCAAGTGATTTCACTAGTTTTAATGTGTCGTGAGAGCCTTTATTGTAGTCATTGTAGAGTTAACACTATTAGAGGACTACTTATAATCACACATCATGTTGCATGTATACATTATGCTTATTTTGTTATGTTTTGGCATGAAACTAATCATATGGTAGAGCCTATTCACTCACTATATTATCCTTAATCCCTTATTTTACTTGTTGACTTTGATAGAGTTAAAAGAATGTCGGTTAGAATGATTGCTAGGAGACTGGGGAGCAAGCTATTACCCAGGTTTGCTCCTGCTGCTACACTGCATTCGCATGCTACTAGCTTCGGTAGGTCAATATTGCTACCCTGCTTTCATTTGTTCTTTTTATAATTACTGAATTATTAGTGAAAATGCTGTTATCCTATATACTTACTTAATTCTTTTACATGATAGAAGAAAAGGACATCATGCAGTTTCCGTGATTTAATTTTAGTTAAATCAGATTTTGCATATAACATGTATATGCTTATTAAAGTTGCACTACTTTTAACGTATATATGTGTGGCCTTCGAGGGGCAAAATTAAAGTTGCACTACTTTTAACGTTATTTTACTAATTTCGTGAAAATAACGTTAAAAACGACGGACGGTTAATCATGCATCATGTGGTGGCGTTGATAGCCAAAAGACAAAGGGGTACATGCACCGATCGGGTTTGTCCCGATTGCTAAGTGTTATGTGCCTTATGTCCAAGGCTTGATACCAAACCACATCGAGTCGGGGGTCTCACTGGAAGCAGCCTCTCTATTCTTAGGGGTAGAGGTAAGGCTGTCTACATCTTACCCTCCTCAGACCCTACCTTAGCTTTGCTATAAGTGGGATATGATGATGATGATGATGATGAATGCTTATTAACGTTGCAATCACACGTAGTATTAGGTTAGACACAACATTTCCCTTCCCGTTGCTCGAAATATAATATCTATGCCAGCTAATATTGAAAGCTCTACTTTATCTTGCTAGAATCTGATATATAGAACATTAGAACGTCGGACGCACACCAATTTTCTTGTTACAATCCTACAAGAAACTTTTTAGATAGTGAGGTAGTAATCTTAAAAGTTACTTAAACTTTTTAGACCAATAATAGCTCACATATACTCAAAAACCAAAAGGGCAAAAGGGACATAGTAATCGTGCAGCCCTTTCATGTTTTGCTGCTAGCTCACAGAAATATGTAAAATCCAATTTTGAACACGAGTAAAAACCTAAATGAAGCTCATATGCTATGGTTAGTTAAATTGTCAAGCCATATGTATTTTTATCATACATGTAACGGAAGTTAATCAGTGTTTATCTTGTCTACCTTATTTTAAGAATATTTGTAATAGTAAACTACTATAGAATATAATCGATTCACCCCAAAGGAGGATTGGCTAGTTGATTGATGAAAAAATATGGTAATTGCTCAGACTATTTCATTTGAGGAAGAAAACCCCCGTATTGACTTTCTAGTGGCACTGCAGGATTTAAAGAAGTAAACGAAGAAGAAAAAAGCCAATTGGTTGGTAATGTCTTCACCAAGGTTGCATCAAACTATGACATCATGAATGATTTGATGAGTGGTGGACTGCATAGGTTGTGGAAAGATAGGTGAATTTAAAAACTTAATTTCATTTCATATTCCGCCATACGTCTGCTAGTCCTTTTTGTAATTCTCACTCTTTTCCAGATTGGTTTCAAAATTGACTCCGTTTCCTGGGATGAAGCATCTTGATGTAGCCGGCGGGACAGGTTAGTATTTTTTTTCCCTTTTTTATATCTTTATTTGATAAAGTAGAACCTTCATTTCAAAGAATCTGATGTTTATTAAAATTTCACAGGTGATGTTGCTTTCAGGATTCTGGAAACTATTAATAGTGGCAGAGCCATGGACGACACACTCGAAGATAATTTGCAGGAAGAAACTCAGATTTATGTTTGTGATATTAATCCAAATATGTTAAATGTTGGCAAAAAGCGAGCCCAAGAAAGAGGTAAGCGTTTGTAATTTGTTAAACTCAAATTCATTGCCCATATTTATTATTTTGAGAGATGATGCAATTTTATTGACGAACTGTCTTCCAACTAATGTAGGGCTTGGAAATCCGGGGTCCCTTGTATGGGTCGAGGGTGATGCAGAAAAGCTTACTTTTAACGATGATTCAATGGATGGTTACACTATTGCTTTTGGTATTAGGAATGTTACACACATTGAAAAAGTTCTTGCTGAAGCATACAGGTACTTCTGTACCCTGTTGAATGTTATGTGTTTAGTTTTTTATTGAATTATTTATCACATGACATCAAAATTTACCCGAAATATATTTCGTTATTATTACTGAAAAAATTATCCGTTACAATTTGCTTTTATATCAGGGTACTCAAAAGGGGAGGGAGATTCCTTTGCCTTGAACTCAGCCATGTAGACACTCCGATATTCAAGCAGCTGTAAGTACTTACAAATACACACACACACAGATACATATATGAGCGGTTAAACTTTGAGTCAAGAATTTACAGTGTCAAACAAATCGCATTATTTTGCTTCAAGCAAAAGAACAATGGATGAAACAATTGTAAGTAAATCATCAAGGGTGGTGTTGTGGTAAGTGCTTTAGTCTCTCTAGCAAAGGTCTCGGACTCTCGGGTTATTGAATCTAGCTTCCACTAGTTTTCTGCCTTTAATCACCTTGTGGGCCATCTGCCCAGCTCAAGCTGTGTTTTCTCTGGCCCCATTGGTTGGCATAGTACTGATGGGAGCCTTGTTAGTTTACTGGTAACGGGTTCTCACGTTAATAAAGAAAAAACAATTGAAGTATTACTAAGTAGACAGTAGACACAATTGAGATACTAGCAAAAGATGCATGTATTATGTTGACTTTTCAAAGTCAAAACTAGACTCTTTTTCCGAGATGGTAATTATCTCTCTATTTCATTTCACACCCTCATATTGTTTTGTCATCAGGTATGATTACTACTCATTCTCAGTCATTCCAGTTGTAGGAGAGCTTGTTGCAGGAGATCGTGATTCTTATCAGTATTTGGTGGAGAGCGTTCGACGTTTTCCTCGTCAGGTATGCATTTGGTTTAACCACAATCACTTTGTGTTCGTTTTTATGCATCTAAAAAACAATTAAGGCGTCAGTTATGATCAAGGTTGCAAAAGTCGCTAGGCGCTAGGCGGGCGGTGAGGTCCAGCCTAGGGACTAGTCGGGACTAGGCGGAATTAGGCGTTTTGGTATTTTTATACGTATTTTATATATATACACACAAATTTAGGTGTTTTTTGAAAATATGTTAAGATATATACCTATAATACTTAGAAATACTTTAATATTTACACATAATACTAAAAAATACTTAGAAAATTAATAAAAAAAATAAAAATAATAATAAAAAAAATCACCGCCTAGGCCCGCCTAGGGCCGCCTAGGTCCGCCTAATGGCCGCCTAGGTCCGCCTAATGGCAAAAACGCCTAGATTTCCGACTAGGGCCTAATTCCGATTTTTACCTCCGCCTAGCGCCTAGGCGCCGCGCCGCCTAGGCCGATTTTTGCAACATTGGTTATGATTACAGAAAGTATTACCATAATAGTAACCAAAATCTTCAAAATTAAACAATTTAGAAAGTTCCATTATATATAGACTTTTGAAGACTTTCAACCTGTTTGGCTCGTTCCACTATCAGCTATTGTCTAATTGATATGAACCGATTCGAGATGGTCAATCTCCCAAGATCAAGATTAGGGAAGAGACACGATACTAATGATTTTCTTAATTCATTTCATGCTCTTTAATATTAAAACTTCAAGGCCTTTATATAGGCTACAAGCCAAATAAAAACTAAAAAGAGCATGACATAAAAATGGAAATGCAGAGGCTTTAGGACCCCACGTTGCATGATTTGCTTGTATGGAGAAGTGGGCAGTGGCGGATCTAGGCCACAAAATCAGTAGTAACGTTTTTCATTTTTTTCATTTTAGTAGCAACTTTTTCCAAATTTCGTAAAAAAAAAACAATTTTTTCCACTACGCGCGCGAAGTTGAGCCGCAACGTCCGCGACCCCTGCTTAAGCACTATGTCCGCCCTTGGAAGTGGGTATGGTGTGCATGGCAAAACGTGGGGTTGGCACGTATCGCTAATGTAGGTTTTACTCTACACAACCTAAAGTTTTACTTTCTGCTTGTGCTTTTGCAGGAGGTTTTTGCTTCGATGATCGCGGATGCTGGGTTTCAACAGGTTGAGTATGAAAATCTTGTGGGAGGAGTGGTTGCGATCCATTCCGGGTTGAAAATTTAAACTATTTACGTGTCGGGTTTACAAGAGAAGTTCATAAATGGAGTCTAGGATGATATCAACTACAGGATCCATGATTGTTATTTTATTTTGTTTTTGTGTTCTCTTGGTCTTTCTAACCTGTCTGTAATTTTGGTTTGGTTCTATTTTGTAGTTTGATCAACTACTTAGGTTTAAAAATTCTAAACCAATACAACTTCACACTAATGTAGTTTATCTTTTAGACCTTTAACTAATAAATGTTGATCACTTATTTTTTCGGTATGGTAGAAGTTAAGAACAAGAACTTAATCACTTCTCATTAAATCTATTCTTGAATGTTTCTTGAATTATTACTTTTCGCTCTACAAGGCGCCGTGAAAAGTTATTGATAGGCGATGGAAATGACGATGGAATGTTGGAAATGGCAATGGAAGCAGAATTCTACGATGCAGCCCGAGATTTTGGAGTGGAACTGTCTCTTAAGTTGGCTTAGTTCTGTCCGGTTGTCTTTGAATAGTAACGGATGGTCTTGGCAGGGAGATAGCTTGGGGATTGATTCAAGTCATTTGTTTGTTTGTTTGTTTGTTTTGGATTGGTGTAAATGGGTTCTGAGTAAACGCAATATCGTTCTTTGGAGGGTGGAAATGGATCGGATCCCAACCACCTTGGCTCTTGGCAGAAGGAATGTGAATGTTGGTGACCAGATGTGTGTTTTATGAGACTCAGAAGGTGAAACGGCAGATCATTTGTTTATCTCATGTTATGTGGCGACGATTATATGGAAACATATTAGTCGTTGGTGTCGTATTCCCCAAATCTTATTTAAAACGGGGTTGTATTCGAAATGTTGATATGGAGAAGAATTGAGCCGGTACCGCCCAACAACATTGTTACCACTATCGTTATCGGAACCGGTATGGTATTTGTTTTTATGATTTTCGACCAATGTAAAAGACGATTTTATTTATTGAGTTACATCATACAAATTCGTCGTTATACCGTTATTTTGAATACAACTCTTTTTTTAAATTAAAACTAGTAGGTTTGGGCGAAATTACAATTTCACCATCAGTTCACACACTGTTCCTCAATGTGTTTGTAATTAATATATATAATAATTTATATTGCAATGTCGAGAAAAAAAAAGTAAACGCAACCGCGTATCACAAGTCTAATCTTTACAAGTGCTAGTAGCGTACTACAACCGATATTATAGTTTTCGATCAATGTAAACAAGTGTCAACATCTTTCCAGACATATCATGACTTTAACTTTTAGTTTTTCTCTTTCGGTTAGAAAACAAAAACTAAATTTTTAAGAAACCAAAGGGGTAAAAACATAATTCATCCTTTTTAACAGGGATGAGCATATTGCATCGAATACCGAACCAATCCCATACCGAACCGAGTGTGTTTGGTATCAGTACTCAAATTTAGAGATTTTCGGTATTTTCGGTATCGGTACGGGATCAGTATTTTAAGATAAAATACCGATACCATACCGGTACCGTACCGTACCGATACCAAATCGATACCGTACCGTATATTTTCGATAATATCGGGTTTTGGGAGTTTTTAGGATCGGTATTTTTAAAACCGGTATCGGTTGGTACCGATTCCGTCCCTAGTACATAGATTTAAAGGATATTAGAAAAATGAAACCTAGTATTGTTTCATTCAGTCACCGAGTAAAACCCTGGTGTCCACCGCTAAACCCACCGCCGTCAATATAGATGTCATCAAGGCCGGAGTTACAGGCACCGCCGGAGATATTCTACGATGACGTGGAAGCTCGAAAGTACACCTCATCTTCTCGTATCGTCGAAATTCAGGTATAATATCTTCTTTTTTTTCTGTATCCAATTACCAGCTTATAACTTTCTTAATATTATTATATTCAAATTCAAATTATAGGCAGAGCTTTCAGAGAGAGCACTAGAGCTTCTTGCATTACCTGATGATGGAATCCCCAAATTAGTTCTTGACATTGGTACTTTTATTATTATTATTATTATTATTATTATTATTATTATTATTATTATTATTATTATTATTATTATTATGTTATATATCTTTTTTGGTTTTATTATTGGCAGGTTGTGGTTCTGGGCTTAGTGGTGAAACGATATCTGAGAATGGGCATCATTGGATCGGTTTGGATATATCGCGCTCCATGCTCGGTATGGACTAGTTTTGTTTTGTTTTGTTTTGTTTCTCTATAGAAGCATGATAGTTGGAGTTTTGTATACTGTGTGAGCTTATGTGTTATGTTTACTTAATTTAGATATTGCTTTGGAGCGGGAGACGGATGGTGATCTTATACTTGGTGATATGGGTCAGGTAGTCGTCGTTTTTTCTTATACTTGTATTACGTTTATAGGTATTTAAAATATGGACTGTGAAGTGTGAACCTCACAAATGCAGCGTATGTGGTTTGTTTTCGCAAAGGTTTTAACTTTTAAGCCATCGTTGCTCGTCATATCTTAATGGATGATAAACTTAGCAAGCAGAGTATCAATTCATGCTTTTGTTCATAATTAAACTTGCAATAGCAGCCACATTTTAACTTCTAATAAGAATAAAGTAAGTTTCATGATTCTAGACACTGTCGGTATTGTGGTCTTTGTACTAAGGTAACTGTTTAAGATCATGCCGGCAATGCTGAATGTTCGTAGTTATATCATTGTTGTAGTCTCGAAATTGAGCAATAAGTATTTTATTGCATATGCAGGGCCTAGGACTACGTCCAGGAGTCATGGATGGTGCCATAAGCATCTCGGCTGTTCAGGTTTTTGCTCTTCTTTCAAAGCTTAGAGGTCTATATGCGAGTGAAAGTCTTCGTCTAGAAGTTAAAAAGTATAAATATTCTAACAGTTTGATTTGATTGTGTAGTGGTTGTGCAACGCTGATAAATCTTGTCATGAGCCACGATTGAGATTGAAGTATGTATAATCCTGTCTCTCCTTATTCTCAGTGTACATAATGATCATAGTTCCATTCTTCATTGCCTACTATCCCACCAAAAAAATAAATATTTTCTTCAGATTTTTTTAAAACTTAATGCTACTTTGAACATCAACGTTGATCTTGAAAGTTCATATCTAATGTCTACTGCAGGGCGTTTTTTGGATCACTTTATAGATGCTTGGGTCGGGGAGCTAGAGCGGTTTTCCAATTGTATCCTGAAAATAATGCCCAAAGAGAGCTAATTTTAGGTTTTGCTATGCGTGCTGGATTCGCTGGTGGTGTTGTCATTGATTACCCTCACAGGTATTGTTATTTGCTCACAACCTCAAATAAAAAGAAAACCTTACATAGAAGGAGGTTATTTCCGGTCCATGTTAGTTGTAGGATATATATTTCAATGTATAAATACCAATAAAATTTATGTTTTTGTGTTTATCTTGAAACTCATTCGGTGGACAATTTGCAATAATCTTTAAAACAGCTCAAAGAAACGAAAAGAGTACCTTGTGCTTACTTGTGGGCCGCCTTCAATGAGCACTGCTGCACCAAGTGCCAAAGGTGAAGACGGTAACAGTAGTTCAGATGATGACAGTAGTGGCGATGAGGAGAACCAAACTGTAAGTTTTAATACAATTTATTTTTTGGAGGTCGATATGCATCAATATCTTTACAAGTCAGCTATAAATACACCAAATCGTGTCGTTTTGTTGAGTTTTTTTTCTATCACTTGTGCAGGTGAGTATTTCAGATAGGAACAGGCCAAGAAAAAAGCAAAAAATATCGAAGAAAGGTAAGACGAGATCATGGGTATTGAAGAAAAAGGAGAAGATGAGGAGCAAAGGAAACGTTGTGCCTCCGGATTCAAAATACACTGCCCGCAAACGGAAGGCCCGTTTTTAATCATGTCTTTTTATGTATGTGTGTTTTTTTCGTGTTACATTTGAGGCGTGAGATTAGACAATATATCTGAGAATTTTGAGGTATTGTAATCTAATACCTTCTGCATTTAGAGCAGGGGGTTTCTTGGTTTCTGTTTGCTGTGAAAAGTGTACTGTAACCAGTCTCAAACAAATCACCGCCGTAGTTGAAGCTAATATGCAAAGCAATTGCGTCGAGCTAGACAAGCACCATACCTAAGAGTAGTGGATCAATTGGTGAAATACTGCAACTAAAACAGTATGTAACAGGAGATGGTTTGAGAGTAGGAGGCATTAGGTTAGCAATTTGTTTTGTTTTCGATATTAGATTAGCATTTTGTCAAGAAAGTTGTATATTTATAGTGGTCGGATAAATCGAAATTGGGTTCTCATTATAGAATCTTAGTAAGAAATCAGGTGACATGCGTACATGTGCGAGTTTAAAGTATGCGTGGGTTTGGCTGCAATACGCGTAACTTGGATGGGTCATTGTAGTGAGTTAGACTCGCCATTGTAATTTGAGAATGGTAGTTGCACAATCACAACTCATTACACTAATGAACCAGGCTGCCATAGTTGGAATTACCTTAGTAATGGGTTCGACGCACTATTATAATCATCACTGGAGGCACTATTGTACATCTTAAACCTTGTCGTAAACTATAACCAACGTAACCGATCACCAAATTAACCACATATATTACCCAACTCAATACCGAAGAGAGGTCGTGAACTTCGAGAAGAGATTTAGAATAAAGCAAGGAGATTGATATCTATCTATGTCAAATATTTATTCAAACAATTATCATGTGCTAAAAGACAGTACAAGAGCCCTTCCTAGCTAAACCATATGTTCAAACCACCACACACTTAGACAAATAGGTTCACGAATTTACAAACACAGACCGCTTTTCTGCGTTCTATGCATCACGATTGTTCAAACACAATCTATACACGTCGACTGGCACATGCAGAACCAATGTGTTCAACAGTAGGTTATGAACCTGCCCTTGAAGTTCTGCAAATAACAAAAGTCAACAAGAGTCAAATTCCTTTCGGTAGTTAATTTCTAAACGCGCATTCTAAACCAATCCCACCCTAAACGCATACTAAGGGGTTGTTTAGTAGCCTCTTAATACTGAATCAGTCAGTATTAAGTATGTTTGTTTCACCAGAAGGATACCTTTGAATCAAGCAACAAACCTCTTACACATTAAGTTTCAAAATGACGTTGAATGAAAATTTTACCCCTTTGTCCCTTCACATGTGTTCATAACCTCAACCCGACCACTCACGCACCACCTCCTTGACCCACCACCACCACTTCCCGCGACCACAAACCACCACCACTTTGGCGTACTCTCACTGATTCAGCACTTACATGCTTAGAATCTCTTTACCCATTCAGACCTCTTACTAGCGCAACACTTAATGTCGTAGAGGTCGCCAAACAGCCCCCAACTTATAACGATAAATCACATAAGAAATATGAAACGCACCTTCGCCATATAATTGTTCAAAGCGTGTAACAATATGTTTTCCATAAGTATATTTCTTCAATGAATTGAGATGAATCTTTATCCGACCAAGCAACACTTCCCTCTGATCGCTTGTACACGTTTGAAGAACCTTTTGAATAACATAATTCGCAAACTGGTCTTTCACCATCGCCTACAACATCATCATCACACCAACAAAATGATCATTCACAGCCAGTTACTAAAAACATTAACATCAATCCACGATTCGACGTATTCATCCTGCGGGTCCCACATACAAAAGAAAGGTGTACACATACACACAAGAACAAGATTACTCACCAATAAATTATCACTGTCGTCACCTAGGCCGATGATTTCATCGATCAAGATTCCCCTTGCTGTAGCATCAGCGTATTCCAAACACTTCTCGATTACATTTGATGCAAATTTATGCTGGCTTAGTTGTACTACATGGCCTGCCAACTTGTGCGCGATTTGGCTTCTTTCCTCGGGCTTTCCCCTCTTTAACACATGCTGGAAGTGGCATAACCGTAAAAAAGATTAAATACGTTATGCAAAACAACGCATTCATAAGTAAAAGGGTCAAAATTTCCACCTCTAAACCAAGCATAAAGATGGATAAAAACAAACCTGAGTTACATAATTGCCATACTGGTCCTGTGCAAGAGTATAAACGGATTCCAATATCTCATCGACAATAAATTGGCTTTGCAATTCATCTGTAGAGTGTTCTAGAACCCTCTGTAACAAAAATAAGGTTGAATCAAGCATATTCTTCAAAGTAATATGATTAAAAAAACAAAAAAAAAGGAAAAAAAAAGGTGATATTTGCACCTGTATGACACGGCACCCGTACGGATGTGTTGAAAGGGCTGCAACGTGACCACGAAAAGATGAGATAACAAATTTGATTCTTTCCATTGGAATACTCTCTATACACTTTTGTATCACATGATTTCCGTTTTGATCACGAACGCACCTCAAAACATGCCCATCAAGCTCACTAACAAGCTTGATTTTTTGTTCTACCTCGATAACATCAAGCGCCTAACAAATATTTAGCCAATATTACTAGTCATCACAAAATATTGATAGTAAACACACAGAATTAGTTGTTTACCTTTTGGATGACTCGGCAGCCATACATTTGCAGGCTTAAAGGCAATATTTGACCTTGAAGCTGGTTTGCAAGCTCCCTCCTTTGCTCACCACTTCCATACTCAAAAAACTGTTAACACACAGATGTCGGGAAATGAAGTTTACAAAATTAAGCGGTCGGTAGAATTAGTACGTAAAGTTAAAAGGTTATTTTATACCTTTTGAATAACATAGTTACCAAAAACATCAGTGATCAAGGTAGAAGCATTAGGAAGAACTTCCTTAAATACAGATTCCTTCTCCTCAATGCTACAAATTTCCAACTTCTGTTGGATGAATCGACTTCCATGTTGGTCACCACTGTGTTAAGAGTTGCAAATAAATAAGACAATATTTTTTATAATAGAACAGAGAGGTGGCAATGTACTTGAGATCGTAGTTGTCAAAGCGCCTAGGCGCACTCAAGGCGCATAGGCCGAGCCCGGAGCCTAGGCGCAAGGCGCATAAAAAACGATGGCTTTTTATAATTAGGCGCATAGTATAAAATACATTTTTTTTGGGATTTTAGAGATGTTTTAGGCTTGTTTAGGGCTACATTAGGATGTTTTAGGGTTGTTTAGGACTTGTGCGTAACTCATTTAGTATGTTTTAGATGTTTAGCCAACTTTTAGCCTGAATTTGACTGGAAATCAGCCCGAAAACAGCCCCGATAGTGCGCCTCACAAGGCGCGGCGCACTTGGTGCGCCTGGTTGCACCTTGCGCCTAGGCGCGCTTTTGACAACTATGCTTGAGATTATAACTTATTTAACACTCACCAGAATTCAACAATGTGACCAAAAATATCCGACAGCTCAAGCCTGCGACCTTTACCAGATTTCAGTTCTTCAAGAAAAGAATACGTTTTCGGATCTTTGAAAACCTGATTTCCACCGTATGACCTCATTCCACTTCTTTGAAAACCAACCCCGCCTACTGGGGATCCGGGTACAGGTGGACTAGCATACGTTGTGTTCGGAAACTGTAGAATACCCATATTGGTTGGGCTTCCTAAGTAGTAAGGATTTGCAGTATCTATTCTTCTAGTGTTCAAGTTACCATGGCCTACATTTCCTACATGTTGTTGCTTTTGCATTGGATCTTCTGCACGAGTAGAAAGCTGCGCATTTTCAGCAAATGGAGGTTGAAACGGTAATCCAGGATGCCCATAAAACCTGTTCACATGTTGACTTTGACCTTGACCATGACTGATATAGCTTGGCGAAAAAGGAGTGTCTAACGGCATTTGAATGGGCCCCGTATGGAGATACCCTGGCACATACGATGGATTAAAAGCATACCCCCAACGGTGTATTGTTGAGGTGTGTATTGTTGAGGAAAGTACATATTTGTGTAAGCATGATTTGGTGACATCATATAAGCTGAACCGGACGCATATGTTGGTGGTGTAAGTCCAGACGACTGCAGTGCCCGTTGCACCTCAGACGAGAAATTCGAGGGAGTTAAATGAAACTGATTCGTCCAGTATACGTTTGAGCTTGTGACACAATTTGAGGGTGTGGGATATTAACTTGCAACATACTTCTTTGTTGTCGGCCCCTTTGACTTTCTGTATTCGGGATACTAGACATATTAATAGCAGCCATTTCATTTGTTAAACTTGAAACGTCAACACTAGTTGACACATCGTCTTCTGATGAGTTTGACACAGCAGCGGTTTCAGGATTTGAGTACATAACTTGTCCCATATTGCCACCATCATGATTATTAACGTCATCATTATGCGAAGAATTTTCCTGTATGAGGATTACTTAGCACTTATAGCAATGAAAACTATCTTTATGTCTAGGTTTTTGAAAAACTTCGATACCTGTTTTGTTGATACATCATCATCGACTTCTTCCTTATGAGTAGAAAGATTACTCTGAGTCAAACGGGTCGAATCATCAACCGACGTGAATCTTGGATTATTGGCACTAGTTGCTACATTCTGTAAGAGATGCCGATCTTGATCTGAAATTAGAGGTGGAGGGAGTCTCGGGTTCATATTGACATGAGCCGAATAATATGCAAAATAAGAAGGATCAGCACGAAGCTGTTCTTCAGACTCGGTAGCATTTGCAGCAATTTTATGTCTAGACATGAGGTTTTCAATTGCTGCAAATGAACCTTCTATGCTTGGAGGTGCACTTCCGCTTCGATTAGGACCCAAATTACTCGGCGATACCCATTGTCCACTTGCTTCCACGATTCTTAACGGGCTTTCGGTCGCCATTTCAACTAAAAGTATAGAAATTTCCCACTTTTCATGTCCAAATTTTCATATCTTTTACCTTCCTTTACTGCCCAGAAATGTTCAACACTTCAACAGCTTCAAAACATTAATAAAGTCAAAAGAAAACACACATGAATTAAATAAACTAACTCATACAATTATTACTAACTAATAATTATTCTGCTTTAAATCAACTAACAAATAACAACCATTCCATCATCACAAACCACTTCCTAAAGCCTTCAAGTCAATAAACAATGATAACCCTTATCAAAACAAGCATAAAGATACAATCTTGATCAATCAAGAAACAATTTTTATCAAAAATAAACTCAAGATTCTCTAATCCAACAAAAGCCCATATAAAATACATAACCATACAACACAAAACAAGTCAACTAGACACAAATTTCATGAAGTAAAACCATAAACATCAACTAATAACCCTAAAACAAAAATAACTTAAAACAAGTCAAGAAACACTAATATTAACAAGATTCCAACCTGGATATGAAAGCATATATGATCTTGAAAACCCTAGATTCTTCTTAAGGAAAGGTGGTGGTGATGAAGAGTTGAAAAAGAAAGAGAGTGGGGCTTAGAGGACATAATAATATTATATAAGAAGTGCTAATTCCAATCTAGGAATTTGTATTTTGTGTCAAAGGGTAGTGCAAATGATACTGGAAGAGGGACAAAAAGACAAAAGTGTTACCTGCCAAAGAGATTTTTTGGTTTATAAATAGGAATCAGATAAGTCATTAGATGCTGCAGTCAGCATATACATAGGTAGATAGAGCAGAGATAGATAGATAGATACACTCAACCTCTTTCAGTATAGTAAACTGAAAAGGAAAAACATGTTTTTTTGCTTGTTTTTTGTTTAGTTATAAAAGGATTTTAACTGTTTTTTAATTTTTTTTAACTCTATCTAGCAGCATTATAAATGATTATATGATTTTTTAATTGTTTTTGTTTTGTTTATTTGACGCCACCCAACTTAGTTGGTTTACACCGCCTTTGCTAACCGACATCTCTGTTGGCCATAGTCGGATGTCATTGTCCCTAGTGGCACCTACCGCTACATCACTACTCCATTGTCTATGTCTCTATGATCGTCACCCACCTCTTCCAGTTGTCACCGCTTATCACCGTTACATATATGTGTTCACCGACAATCATTGACTTTGCCTACTGCGCTATTGACACCTACCACCATAGTTACTTGTAGCATTTTTATTTTTAAATTTTTTTAGTTTATATGAGACAGAAAGTAGCCTTTTTTTATGGAATAATAGAATTATAAAATTTCACAATCAAATAAACCCTATAATTTTGTGGTATACATTGATTTATGGATGTCCTGTGGGCACATACTACATACCCAAAATAGGGTGATGGCATTTTGTGTCACACTTATTTGTTTATCTTTTTGTTTATATTTTTCTTTTGGTTATTACAAAGTCACAATCAACACTTTATGTCACTCTTTATTATTAATTGAATTGACCTAACTCTGTCACACTCTAGTTTATGTCACTCTTTATAACATCCATGTACACAACACAAGACCAAACATGTCTCCTTTTCATTTAAGTTCTCATCATACCAACCACATATCATAGTTTTGCTCAAATGTTTCAGCCTTGCCACAACATTAATCTATAACTTGAAACTATTGCAAAAAAGCATTCATGATGATGGGTCCAACTAGATTTGGCAAAAACATAAAGGACCAAATTATTGATCAAGGAATAAAACTGTCTAGACAACAAAAACAACACCACCCATCTGTCAGTTTTACTTTGGGTGTAGAATCTTGCGTCGCCTGCGAGGCTTCTCTCGCTTTACAAACATCTTCTCATAGTCGTTGAGTGGTCGGGTGGACCCATCAGCTAGGCTCTTAAACTTCCAGCCACCACCGTCTCCACGCTTCCCACGAGGGCCCATCTTTTCAACCGTGATTTCCCATCCCTCTGATGGGCGTCTTCTGCTGTATTTGTGGACTTTGACTTTCCCTTCGATCTGTTTATGAAACAACAGACTACATTAACATCTCCAAAAAGGCAGCTGTAGGATGAGAACTATAAAAAAAATAATAATAAAATAAAGAACGGTTACCTTCATCTTGTTGAAGTTGAACCTCTCCAGGAACTCCTGATATAAGATCTCGTCTTCTTTCATTGATATCTCATACAGCACCTCGTCCGGGTCCTTGATGGTCCCGTCCCAACCCTCTGGCATCACTTTGAAATCTGGTTTGTATGGTAAAGTCGCGACGTGAAATTCCCTATCATGCCACTCGAAAAATCTGCAAACAATAATAAGATCTATGATCAGTATAGTTCTACATCAAATGCCTTCATATTTGCATTAAAATGCAATTTTTTTATCTTTGAACACAGATAACCATCAAGGGTTGGCTGGTAAACGGTAATCGCCTGAGTTTAAATCCAACTTCCACTAGTTTTGGGCCTTTAACCCTCTTGAAAACCAACGCAAGCTGCGTTTTATTTGATCGATTGGTTGACAGGGTACTAATGGATGTGAGTTTATAAGTAACTGGTTATCACAGTCAACAACAGAACACATAGAAATACAAACATCAAGAAGATTAGATGACTTACTCTGGGAAATTGTCAAGCAGCTGCTCCACAGAATCATCCAACGGGTGTCCAAGTTTCTTCTCCATCTTCTCTTCATCTTCTTTGAGCCATAAAATAGCATGTACCCTTTGCCTCATAATCCTGTAGTCTTTTGCCAGCTTCTCTACGGTGTAAACTTCCGGGTTCTCCTTATGAAGCCTGTACATTTCAGCCTTCTCTGAATCCTTCAGATACGCCCCTCTTGCCCCGGGCTCAAGCACCTGCTTCATCAACATGTTAGTTTCATGCATCCTGTCCTTCCATTTACTTGCAAATTCAGCATCTTTACGTGAAGCTGCAGCTGCCAATTTTCTTATATTTGCTAAATCATCCTCATGAGAAGAATTTTTAGCTGGCCCTCCTCCACCAACATTGCCAGCAGCACCGCCAGCAGCACCACCAATAGCACCGGCAGCAGTGTCACTAACTTTTTCGCCTACAACCTCCCCATCAAAATGATCTTTGGTAAGCCCACTTGACCATGTAGATTCAGACCCCCAATCAACCTCCCCTTCATTTCCCCCTTTAGTTGACAGAAAACGACCGCTCGAGAGAAAATTATAAGTTACCGAATTTGTGACGGTTTTTAACTGTGTGGCTCTTGAATTTGTGGACAACTGGGATATCAAATGGGTGAGTAATCGCATGTTTCCCGATTATGCTTAAGTCTACACTTTGCAGTTTGAGTTCTAAAAAACGCATACCTGATAAAAGCCCAGATACAAAACCAGTAAACACTAATGATAAGTGTATTAATTCCACAACAAAAGTGATCTACCTACACACTGCCTTCAGATCAAACAGCATTTAGATTGCAAATTAACCACTATAAACAAAACCTTGTAAGCAAAATGTGATACATAATCGAGAAAACCATCAGCAGAAAGAGTAAAAACTAGGGGCAGTCCTGAAGTCTAAAAACAGAACCCTGGGTTCACAATGTATTCTGGCAAACCATACAAGGGCCGATGATGTCGAAAAATCATAATTCACTTCTTCAATAAATCTTGATTATGTAATTCTTATATGTTCTTGATATCCTGTAGCTCTAAAACTAAGCAAAGCAGTCAGGTTGGTTAGGTCAGCTGGGCCAAAAGGGTTCAATTTTGGCAGTTTGAACCATATTTTTACATTTTCTTTTCAAAATAGTTAGTTTGCTTTATACATCTAACATCTTACAATGAAAAAAGATGATTCATTAACATAATACATATTCACAAATGTATACTCAAACACATCAACAACATACGGTAATGATTAAAAAGCAGGTTCCATCTTCCAAACCACTGGCCGAACCGTTAAACCATGTACCAACTTTATTTTATTTTTTCTTTTTTGGAAACAAATCAATTTGGGTTCCACAATAAAAAGACAACTTTACAGCAGGATGGCAAGGAAACGGCAACAAGCTGCGCCACAACCCCTTTCTGAATAGCAAAACCTATCCTACTGAAAACAAAACCCTGGTCCCTAGGGGTTCAGAAATTGTTGTGTACGACACGCTGCACTCTGTTAAGGAACCTAATAGCCTTCGGGCCACGTATTTCAAATTGGTATGAATTGTACCATATGGAATAGGGTAGCAATCCAATACGCCGTCAATTCGTGAATTCAATATTTCAATGTACAAAACGGCATTCCAATTTCGAAATCAAAGCTACCCAATCAAATTTGAAACCCTAGCAATCTATTACTAATACGTCACCTGGATCGTTTTTAGGGCATTCCGATCAATAGAGGAACGCGTCTGGATGTCTAATATTGGCGAGAAAATGGGAAAGCGGGAGAAGCACCGAGTATGTACGTCTCTTCGATTCCATTCAAGTGTTCCAAATCCCAAATTCGTTTTTACATTGAAGCAATAAATCTGGGAACATGTATAAATACATTCCAATTTCTACCAAATTATATTTCTACTCTTCTACTTAGGAACTTTTATGTTTATGTTTCTGTTTGGTACACCGAACCGCACACAATGGTACACTGTACATTTCGTACCGAGATGTACCTACCCCCCCCCTCCCCCCTCTCCGTATCGAATACGTCCTCTCTAACTTAACCGTACATACCCGAACCAGAGTGAACCGCGAACTAGGTGAAAGTTGCCTAATGCGTACACTTGTCCATGAAACAATGTGAAAGTTGATTCTACACAAGCTCAAGAATGCACCACACAAGGCTAAATACCTATTTGCATTCTTAAAATCCACTAAATATGCAGATTTTACATCCAATAGCAACCTAACAACACATCACTAAATCTAACAAAAACATTACAGTAATCAGAAAGAGATGGCAAAAAAAGTATTAAAAAAAAAACCCTTGGTAAACCCTATTTTGTTCTTTGCACAAAATCAATAAGAAAAATTAATTATTTATCAAAATCGCTTATGATCCATAAAACCACATGAGCAATTGATAACTGGTACCGATTTCAACACAAAAATAAGGGAAAATGAAAGGAGTTCACATATAGTGGCAGTATATGGTTGATTTTAATGAATTAATATTATAATAAAACAAAGAAAATAAGAAAAAGATTAATGTTACCATGATGATGACGTGGCAGACGATGGAAACTGTTAGAATCGTTAAAGACTGAATGAAGGGATGGAGTCGGAATAACAGAGGAAAACGGTGATGATGAAGATGATAGAATTAGGTTTTAATGAGTTTATATGTGTTACATATCAGCCGTTCAATACATCTTAGATCTGACGGTTAATATTATTAGACCAAAAAAATAAAATATAAAAAAATTTGTGGATTTATACACTAGCGCTGTGTTCCCGAGTTTACTAAACGGGAGAAAAGAAAAGAAAAGAAAGGAAAGATGTGTTCCCGAGTTTCATTAAAGGAAGGAAAAGAAAGGAAAACAAAATATGGTGTGTTCCCGAGTTTCATTAAAGGAAGGAAAGGAAAGGAAATGGAAGGAAAACTAGTTAAAATTCTTTAGTTTAGTTTTCCTTCCGATTTGGAAGGAAACGGAAGGAAATAACATTTATCCTTTCTTTTCCTTTCCCTTCCCTTCCTTCCATTCTTTTCCTTTCTTTTCCCTCTTTAAGTTAACTCGGGAACACAACGTAGAGTGTTGAAGACGGTACCTGACCTGACCCGATCCGACTGCAACCCTTTGAAAAAAATTAGTAGGTGACGTGGTCTTTGGATGAAACATGTTATGTTGGAGTTTTTACAAGTGGTTTATGGTATGGGGTTGTCATTTCAACCAAGCTCAAATAACATCATCAGTGTAGTTTGTTTGGCTCGGGGGTCACACACCTTGTCATCAATGTCAATGCACGCTTCTTAGTGTATCGTCGCTTAGTAAATCAACTAATGTTATATAGTTTGTTCTTAATATGTCAACTCTTTCTTGTAATATGAACGTGTCAAAATAATGTAGTTGCCTTTTATTTTCATTGAAATCATATGTCCAGGTCTTAAAACACCAAGTAATCTTAAACACTTGTCTTTGTTCATGATTCGTGTTTTTCAATAAATTTAAGGTTACGGTCACGACATTCTCTTGTGCAATAGCACTTCGTGAATAAAGTAACGATGTTTTTATGAGGAATCGGGCCAAGTTAGCTTAGAGTCAGTGATGGAGAAAAAGAAACATGAGGAAAAAGATGTGTGCCAGGGACTCGGGGTACATGAGTTTTATTTATTTTATATTTTTTCTTAAAAATAAAGTTAAAAGGTAACGTGGCATAAACTTAATAGATTTACTTTAACGTATGTTGTTAATACGATTAACCAAAGATGGACCATATGTCTAATTACCAAAATAAAGAACTAAAGTTACAATATAATCATGTCATATGGACTGGACCATTATGTAATCTCTAAAGTATTATGCAAAGCAAGTCCATCCTTACATACATTTGAAGTGTGATAGCTTACGACAAATAGTAGATTTTGTAGAAAAGTAGGAAATTATTTTTTGTCCATTGACTTGTATGATGTTAGGGTTGACTTCAAATCATCTCGGTTCATTATATATATACTATTATGAAGTGTTGGCGGAGCCTTGACTGCCAAGACAAAAGCCCCCCACTAACCTTGGCTTTTTCATCTATTTACGGTAATGCCATTGTGATCTTTCAGCTAATTTCAACTTCAGTCTTCCTACTTTATGTTTCAGTTAATTGCAAGTTTGGTCCACCTGCTTCCTACTGCCACCCTTTATGCTCGAAAGCAAGTCGGTAAAATATATTACGTTTCCGTTTCACAAGATAATGTCGACTTAATGTACGTTTATGCGTCGCCACAACGCGCGGCGGGTAATCGGTTGATTATTTGCTACCTGTTCGACACAGTGTGACACCCCCGCAAACGCGACATCGGGTAAAAAACGCCCAACATATTCGTCGTGCGCTGCCGCAACGCGCGGCGCCGGTAAAATACTAGTTACGTTACTATTAATAAATCGATAATTATACTTTTACACCATATGTCATAAAAGCATATAGCTACCCATGGACCATAGCCATAACTCCATAAGAAGTGAAAGGATAGGGATTCAACGAAATAACCAATCGTTAGGTAGAAAATGACGAACATAAAAAGAGCATTTAGTTATTCGTTATGCTTATGTTATCTCCTATGATCAAATAGGAACAACTTTTAACGGTAGCGTACGAATAACTAAAGTAATAATTGATATAATTAGTCATAAGCTTTGCACACACATATTTTTACCGATCTCATCTCTACATCTTAACATAGGTTGTGTTAAACCCTATTACACGCGGGAAATTTTAATTAGTGGTGTTACTAGTAACCGACATACAATTGGGTTCATTGTATTGGATCTATTTCAATTGGTATTTTAAATATTTTAACAAACATTGCTAATTGCCTAATCACTAGATGATTGCCGTAGGCCGCGTATTGCGGAGGTAACGCTTAACTTGTTTATAGGTGGTGGCACATCATGTGATGCGTTAACCGTATGAAAATGTACAATAACTCAAGTTTACACAATCGAAAGAAAACATTTTATATTGAGCCGACTCATTTGTATCCGAACACAGTTTACGTAAAAAACGTAGGTAACTCGAATTTTTACTGTCGAACTAAAATGTTTTATATTTGATCCAATCCGTTTCCGAACAAAATTTACGTCAGAATCGTAGACCAACCGGTATCCTAAGTAAAAATAAGAATGAAAAAGTTTTATATTTGACCAGAGTCGTTTCAGAAAAATAACCTTATGTCGAAACGTGAATTTATATTGTTTACGTTGAAGAATAAATTTATACCATCATGTACAGCAAAACGTAGACCAGTAAAAAAAACATACATAAAAATAAATTTATGTCGAAAAGTGATTTATACCAAAACATACACAATAATAACTGTGTTAGAATCTGTTTTTTTCTTTTGACGTAAAATAATGAATATACAGTGGATAAATTTGAAAAGTTAGAACTCAACGGGGGTGAAAATGACATTTTATAAAGTTTTTACAAAGTGTAGGGGCATAAATATCAATTTCTAAAGTTAAAGGTCTGTTTGTGTATTTTATCATAAACTTATGTAACTCGAATTTTTATTGTCGAATCAAAACATATTATTTTTTTACCTGACTGTTTTTTAAGGAAATTTAACTCGTTTTATATACCGAGTCATCCATAAAGATAAAAACGTAAGAAAGTAGTTTTATGATAAGCTTGAAACTTTACAAACTTGTGGGGGGGGGGGGATCAAAGTCACGTTTGCAAAGCTAGAGATTACTTTTGACATTACAGTGAAGTTTGATGATAGAATGAGTTATGTGTCAAAAGTTTGGGAGTTAAAAAAAAGTTTAAAAGTAAAATGGATATTTTTGTCAACTTAAGATGTAAGGGTCATTTATGTTAATATTGAAAATTAGTTTTACTAAGTTGAAAACTTGAAGGGTGAAATTTGTTAATTGATAAAAGTTGAAGGTCGATTAATTAAAAACTTGAAGGGTGAAATCTGTTAGTTAATAAAAGTTGAAGGTTGATTAGTTAAAAAGCGTGGTCCACCACCGACCATGCTTTTTAATATATATATATAATTTCTCTCCTAAAAATGCCATTGTTGTGCAGCCCAGCTGGTCGAAGGTGAGAGAGTTTACTTCTTAGGCAGGTTCCCGCCCAGGCTTGGTCTCAGGTTCGAGTCCCCCCACTCGCACTAAGGGGTGAGAAATTCAACACCCGCATTTGGCCTGGATTCGAATTGGGGTTGAGGGGTTGTACATCGTTTGAATTCTCCACTGAAACACACCTTCCAAAAAAAATTTCTCTCCTAAAAATAGGATTTACCACTTCATTGTCTACCTAGTTAAACATCCTCATCACTAAACTCAGTCCCTTCAATTACCGTTATTATCTCCAAAATATAATCAAGATTTGAAGCACTTTTATTTTTTTGGTTTTTTGAATTCGTGTCAGTTCTAATAAATTGAGACAAGGTGATCTTATGTCGCCCATTTTGTTTATTTTGGCAATGGAGGGCTTGCATGTTTGGTTAGGTTTTCATTCGTTTAGGGTCGTTAAATGAAATTAAAGTGGGAAGGATGGAGTTTCATGTTTTGCATCTCTTTTATGCGAACGAAGCGATTCTTGAAAGGGAATGGTTCGATAAAAAGATGTTCATTCGGCGGTTAGTATCCTAAAGCGATTATAATTAACTTTGGGTATCTAAATTAACTTCATAAGTACTCATTCGACGTTGGAGTGGACTTTGGGGGTGTGGCTTCTAGTGCTACAACTACGAGTTGTATTCCGTGTAAAATTCCATTCACTTACCTGGGATTGTCGGTAAGTGGGAAGACGTCGAGTGTTAAAAGTTGCGATTATGTTAACGTGTAGACAAAACAAACCTCCCAAACAAACAACAGATTATTAGAGCACCTATACCAGCTCTTATGTCTATGAGCACCTTTGTTTGAGAGTCCAATCATCCTGTCTCAGCCACCATTTGCAATCCAGTTAGTCTGACCCAAAACCGAACCAATATTGCTGCAGCTGCATCTAAACCATATCAAATCAGCAGCAACAATATTTAAACCACCTGTGTCAAGTGGAGCAATTAAAGCATAACAAGTACTGCATAATCCAAAACCATTCCACTGAAGCCACAGAAAACTACTTTTGATATTTATGAGCAATAGAACATCTATGGGTTGCACTATAAGACATCGCCACTCCAAACTTTATCCAGCGAACCAAAAAAAGCACGCGGGAATTCGACCTCTGTGCTAAAAAATAAAGCGTTGTGATTCACTGCACACAAACTAGACTTTACCCAACCTGGAACCAAACTTCACATCATAACCCCCAAACGACTGCAGGAGAAAGTGCGTATCAAAAGTAGTTCCCAAGAAAAGAAATAACCCACACTGAACAAAAACCACACGAAGCGAGTATGACATGCCGGAAAAGTTAGCGCCAACACCTTGATTCCTAATCCCGCAAAACCCGACGACACACTCACACCAAACACACGCAAGGCGCTAAACTCCCCACCCACCCGGCATACATATTCACCAAAACACACACACACAGAGAACGCACCAAATAGACCCTGCCCCTACCCCTATAAAACAGCCCGAGACAAACAAGACACTAATCACAATGCCCAATTTGTAACGTCAAAATAGCACCAATTAGCACAAAATATTAGCTTTACATAACGTTCATCTTTATTTTCATCGATACTTTATAAGTTCTTAAGCTTTAAAAACTGGTCTTCAAACTTGCTTTGTATATTAACTAAAGAAAATTAAAATTGAGAATTGAATCCGTTTCCTTCCAAGAAAAATTGTAGACCAACGTAAACAAGCAAATACATAGTAAAAGAATGGATGGTTAAATAATTTACAACATGACATAGTATAGTTTAATAATTACAGATAGATTCCCTTCATCCATGGATACCACACATCTTTACACACCGTTAAAACATTGTCATTGATGTCATAATGGCTTGAGGCATCATTCGGTTAAAACGTACTTTAGTTTTACTTTGTAAAAATAATAGAAAAAAAGTAAACAAGTTAAAGGTTCATATTAAAGGTACTATAACGAACATAACAAATATCGACCGAATATCCATCTCAAGGCGCTAGGTAATTCCCACTAATACCGCGTTGCAAATTGTCGCCCTCGCAGCATTGCGTGGGTTTCCTACTGGTAAATAAAATAAGAAAAGTGACTCAAACAAGTGAAAGATGACTATTGCACCAGATGAGGACCTAAATCAAAAATAGAAAAGATTAAGAAACATTCTAGTAGTAAATTACGTATATGGAAAAGGAAATCAACAACTTACACTTTGCTAAAGGGTTTGGATGAGCACTTGAAGCTTAATCACAACATTCCTCTCCAAGTACCTGTAAATAGGTCGTAAGGTTGGTTTTATGATTCCTCTTAGCAATGCGTTAATTTCCATGATCATATAATATATAAGTGTAAATACCTCGGTCAAGGTGGCTTTTGGAGAACTACTTAGCAAATAGTTTTTTACTTCTGCAGACATAATAATGTTTGTGGGTTTTTGCTTATGCAAAAAATAAACTTTTGGAAGAAGCCTCAAACTCTCTAAGTTGGCAAGCGGCGAAGGTTGGTGCGAGATTAGTTCCACGGACGAATTTAGAAGCTGTAGAAAAGTCTATTAAAAAAAACTATATACAAATAAATGATGTATAATAGGCTAATTGTTGCATGGTAAGAAAGAAAGAAAGAAACCTGAATGATTTCCATGCTCAATGAAAGAAGTTTGACATTGTGGCACAGCTGAATCATACCAATAACGGCAGGTGCATATGCACTATGGATATCACCTAAATAGCGAAAAGAGAGGATTGCTTTTTCCAAACAAGGGAATCCGTCTGATGAGAAGGTGAAAGGACAAGGACCCTTAAAGTACAAGGAAGCAAGCTCAGTGCAGAAACTCGAAATATGTCAGTATATTTTAAAATTGTCAGATTTTTCAATTCCGGTGTAACCACATTGACGGTACGTGTCGAGATGTCTCGTTGTTCAAGCTTGAGGTTAGAAAGTCGAGGATGACAAATCGTTAAATCACGTGATTCAGTCACTTTGCAACGATGTAAGGTCAAATTTTTCAAGTTGGGGCACATAGAGAGAAAACCATCATATAATGTGACACAATGAAGCTGCAAGGTTGTTAGAGATGAATACTCCTGTGATGATGTGACTACGAACTGATCATAAGGAAGATAATGCTGCTTTAAGGTGAGATGCTTAAGAGTCTGAGAACCTGGAAGAGAAAGACGGAATTCAACTCTCCCACGAGATTCGTCATTCTCAATCAAACATGTAATGTTCACTTGTTTGGCATTAAGGGAGAATGCATGGTTCATAATCTCACGGGCAGGACGACGGCAATGTTTTCCCCAAAAATAAAGATCGAAAGAAGACAACTGGACTTGATTATTGCGGCGAGACAGAACATGAGTAACAAAGTTGGAAAACTTGTCCACTGTAGAAAAATCCTCAGTTGATAAACTAAGACGCGGAATACACGTCCAGAGATACCTCCATCTGCGTGTTAAAACACTGGTTTTAATGGCATCTTTTATACCAACAAAAGACAGGATTTGAAGGATGAGATCATCTGATAAGCTACTTAGTCTATCACAATCCATTCACACTTTGGGTTCAAAACCTGAAACTTAGACAATCCATGGAAAAGTTAACAACTACTTCATACTATCATATGCAAATTTACTGTACACAAGAAAATTTAACAGTAACATTAGATTAATGGTTTAACAGATTTACGGACATATCAGTGCAGTTACAAAACAATGAGAAAGAATTCATAATTAGGTCTAACAATGTTCACTATATAGCAGCATACATACAGATTCATCAACAACTAACCTAAAATCAGAATGTTGCTACAACAGATGATTTAAAGCGTAAATACAGAATGAAATTTTGGTACATGTTACAAGCGAATTAATACAGAATCTGTTCTTGTCAACTTAACTGCGACGACCACCGGAGTGAAAGGGAGGGAGTCGGTGACGGGAATGTGGAGTCAAGGAGAAGAGCAGCAGAGATACATAAAGTGGTAACCCTAATAAGTTCTTTTCTTTCTTTTTTTACTTTTAGATATGAACTTCCAGAATGCTGCATGCGTTGTAGCGGGTATTATCGTTTTTTTAATACTCGGGGTGGTATTCCTATCCACATGTTATTCCTCGATACTAGGCCTGTAAATGAACCGAACGAACACAAACATAGGCGTGTTCGTGTTTATTCATTTAACTTTAACCGAACACGAACACATAATTGAACACATTTTTGTGTTCGTGTTCGTTCATTAAGAAATTTGTCGTGTTTGTTTATGTTCGTTCATTTAAAACCTAAATGAACAGTTTATTAACATAAACGAACACACATGATCAATATAAACGAACACAAATGAACATTAAACGAATACAAATGAACAAAGCTATAGAGAAAAAAAAACCACAAAGCTATAGAGAAAAAAACGATAAGAGAAGGTGGGTCATACTTGCGACGCTGTAGAGGCTGGAGATTGGAGAGTGAGACGGGGCTGTGGAGGTGGTCGGCCGGAAGTGGAAGAAGGTAGGGCTAAGGGGTGTGAAAAAGAAGAGAGGTGGGGCTGTAAAGTGTGGAGAGTGACTAATATGTTTAGAATGTTAGAGTTAGGGTTAAGTTTTTAGAACATATCAAATCTATTGTATATAATATAACATGAATTAAGGTTACTTAATAAAATGGAGATAAATAATAAAAATAAAGTAAAGTTTAATTAAATGAACATAAATGAACGAACAAAACGTGTGTACGTGTGTTTATATTCGTTCATTTAATTAAACGAACTTTCCGCCAAACAGTTCATGAACATTCGGCTCGTTTACAGGGCTACTCAATACTCTCATATGATTTTGGGACCAATTCTGACCAGTCTTATATTTTGGACATAACCCCAAGTTGTGGAATATTCTTAGTCCTACACCAAGCTTTACTGGGCCACCTGTAGTTCTTGTTGCGGCCTACATATTTTGCGCATTGGGTTGTTTGCACGGGTCTCCACACTTTAGGTTAACATACCCCCTCTTATTTATTTTTACTGAACATATCCCTCTCTTAAGTTTCACATTAATACAATTAAACTTTTTTTATTTTTATATTGTCAATTTTTAATATTTTGTTATCAACTTTAAATAAAAAGCTTTTTTTATGTTTTATTGATATTTCTTAATGTTTTTTAAAACAATATTTTATTGTTTTAAAACTTTTTTTCTTTTAATTTTTTTTCTTTTAATTTTCCTAAGTATGTTTTTTTCTTATTTTGATATTTTTAAGCGTTTTTTAAAACAGCTTTATTGATTTAAAACTTTTTCTTTTAATTTTCTTAAGTATGTTTTTTTCTTATTTCTAACAAGGAAAATACTTTTTTTCTAAACATTGATTTAAATTACATTAGAAAGCTTTTGCAAAGGATTTTTGGTAAAACTTTTTAACATTTTTTTATAAAAAGATCTTATCTTTTATTAATTTAATGAAGTATAATGGTTAGCAAAACATTTAGTTTGATCAACACATTTCATTTTTTTCTCAAGTGACCTTAAATGGTGCTACTAAACCAAATAAAAAACTTAGTATATACCAACTAAAAGATGTTGAATCCTAACAGTTTCATGATTTCAAAATAGTTGTATGATTAAAAAGAACACGTTGACATTGAAAATGATTTAAAACCAATAAGTATTAGGTTCTATAACTAGAGATTTATGAAGTTTTAATATTAGTCTCACCACTCCTAACTTTTAAATGTATTAGAAAAAGAGGGTTTTTAAAAGGGTAAAATTTGACAAATTTAAAGTGGTATTTTAGGAAAGGGGGTATAAAAAGTAAGAAGAGGGGTACATTTAGCCCACCCCTTGTGTTAAAAATTTAGAAATACCAGCATTCTATTCTCGGTAAAGATGGTAATGTCAACCTCTTTGTAAGGTAACATTTTATTTTCCATGGTTGTTTTAAACCACTACAAATTCAAATCAAATATTAGGCCAAAAAGAAGAACGTGCAAACTTCAGTTTAATTTGGTAAATATAGAATATGTGGTTACTGCTCTAGTTAACTTAATATAAGTTGTTTGATATGAATGTTAGTTGTATTTACGCCTACGATTATCATATGAAAAAATGAGTCGAGAAAAATTATAAATTTATCAATTATGTAGGACATGGGTCACGATTTTATTAAAATAATATTAACAAAGTAATAGAGACACACTCTATATACATTTGGGAAATTGTAGTACACAAACCGTGTATGAAAATTAAAAATAAATACAACAAATGTAAGTAAATTGATTCAAACCAAGTCTTCAACAAGATCATGAATCACGTCTTCTAGCAATCTCTTTAAGCCTATCCAAAACGATTCTACCAAGATCTTCAAAAAGTCAAGTCTTCAACAAGGTCTTCTTATAGTCCTCCATGGCTGCAAGAATGAACAAACTAATGTTGACGGTTGAGGCTGAGGCACGTGTTCAACACGCTTCCCTTAAAACAGATTTCGCACCTCTACTAAAGAACGCGTCTGTCTCCCAGGGTACAACAGCCGAAGCAGTCTGGACTGCCGGAGAAGGCCACGCGCCCAAGGTTACACGGATATGATTGGTGTTAGAACATGTGAAACAAAAGAGGATGATAAAGTAGTGAAATTAAGTAGAAAAACTTATCTCTATAAGTTCCCAACATATGGGTCAAGTCTTTCTTTTCTCCAACAACTCTTCATGTATACATGTTTTTCTCATTGTATTTTTCTAGTATGTTTCTTATATATCAAATGAGGCACAAAGCCTACACTTTATAAGAGCAATGACTAGTTGAAGAGTGTAACTTAATATGAGTCATAAAACTCTAATTAAGTGACATAAAGAACTCTACTCAAGAGTCTTTTTAATTATTTCACTAAATTTCAATTAAATTTCCATTCATTACCATATTAAATTTTAATATTTCCAACAATCCCCCACATGAATGGAGATTGATCAAAACACGCAAAATTTCCAATGCAACCTCGATAGTTGAGTATTGCAGGATAGGTAGGTATTAGCTTTGAACCTTCCTTTGTGAAGCATACTTAGTCTCCTAGCGGTTTGTAGACGCGATGTCCTTGAACAAACCCCCATTTATGTAGACGACAATACACTTCACACAATACTCTCCTTAGCCGGGCCATCCCCTCACTTTCGTGTCCAATAATGGTCCTGGAACACTATCCTGGTTCTGCGAGAGCTCTAGGAATTGTGCCCCCAATTCCATTTGAAGCGACCCCACTTCTCTCTAACATAGGTGATTTTTCTCAAATCATTAAAAGCATTATGGTTACCATGATTTACCCACATCATTTACCATATATTATGCTTATCCTCACAATTTGTCACTGAATGTCATAGGAATGGACAAGGACGTATTTAAACACCCTTTTATAGTTTAGGGGGATATATATATAACCATATATACTAGCTTACACATATTAGCCATGCCCCCACAGTGACCCACCTTAGACGTATGAATTAGTTGTCCTATTGAACTTAGATCTTGGGATCTCCAATTAACTAAGGTAGGTTTCCTTCACATGCCTTTTTCTATAGGCTTTAGTCTCATTCCACAACTTGATCTCTCATCAACCCTCAGGTTGTTGGATCCATAAGATTATCTTTGACTTTATCAAGTCACTACTAATAATTTTGCAATTGAGATCAGTTGTACTAACGTGATATTGACTCGCAAGTCGTTCATGACTTATTGTCAACTCGTAAGACTATAACTCATGATCTAAACTTTGATCTAGTTATAACGTCTTTTTTTAGACTAAAACAAATCTTATTTCAATATGAACACATATTTATTATGCATATGCCGGTATACTCAATCATCAGGCATTAATATCAAACCGGTTGCCATCTGAGTCTAATCAATAGATTGACTCCTTATCAAGTTGGCATATGAGTCAAATAACCTTTATTGCCAACTTTTAACTTCATATGATCAAATGCAAGTTATCCCCCACATTTAAGCATTATTGGATTGAAACAATCCAACACAAGATAAAGGTAACACATTCATACAAACCTATAGTTGTTTGTTTAATTGATCTCCCCCACATTACTTGCACTTTGATCAAGTTTAAGCAATACTACTCACAATGACTACTAGACACCTTGATTAGATAACAAATATCTACATCTTTGTGCCAGTCTAGTCATTCGAATATACTATTCACTGATATTCCACTTATGCACAAGAGATTTTAAATCTAAACAAAGCAAAATATGCCTAAGCTTGAGATGCCAACACTTACGCGTGTATGAGTATTCATCACTACTCTTAGAAAACCGGCTAGAATCAATATCAATGATCTAGTTAATCGGTTTTTCTCGAGTTATTCCATTAGAGTGAAGGAAGTTATATTTTTAGACTTTGTTATACACCAAATTCATTCTCGTGCCATCTTGTATTTGAATGTTTAAAGTTAATTTAATCTCCATGGAGGAATCTAAATTAACATGTATAGTCTAGCATGCTTTAGACTACAATACTCTAGCATTGTGACAGAAGATGCATCATTCTGATTCTTCACAGCCTTAAGAGATAAACACATCATCTCTTACCAACATTCATTCTTATTTTATTCATGACCATGAGATTTTTTTTTCATATAGTCTCATTATGTATGTTACATAAACATGCATTTTCCATTATTCTGTCTAGAAATAACATTTTTGCCTTTGATCTGAAAGGCTTCACCATTAACTTATAAGTACTTGATTTTAAGTCTTATCTCGAGTAACTTTGGTGAACACATTCATCACCCCACAAAAAGGTTATGAATAGTATAAGTGTATAATTACTTTTATGTTGATGTGAAATCACTTAGATTCACACTCAAC